>ML782945.1:287623-321507 GCA_009831015.1 Picea engelmannii
CATTTTACCTTTCCCCAATAGGACCTCCCCTTCAAATTTGTTGATGGAGTTGAGATGCCAAATGTGAGGCACATTCATATTTTCTGCTAATTTAGGTAGATATTGACTAATATACACCATGCATTGATATACCATATATCCCTTGTAGAATTCCTGCAGAAACCCTGATAGATCTAGAATTCTAGTTAAATTGAACACATACAATTTGCTAATATTCAAGAGACGAGAGAAAGTTTTTGCTCCATAAATCAGAGAATTATATTAATAAAAAATGAATATACATGAGAAACGAACCTTAAAAAGAAGAGAGGAGGTGAATATATAGAATTTCCAACATAGAAATTCTAGTCAAAAAAGCTAGATAAAGCTAAAATAGGTGTCATAGGCTAGGGGAGACCACATAGTTCGACCTAGACCACTAAATAAACATGTCACACACTCATTAATGCCCAAAAGATTCAATTTGTGCACATTTTCTCACTTAATCTCACTTAACTGACAAGAGAAGCAGTTCCAACTCACTTCACTAACCCAGAATAACAATTACTAATAATAGTAAAGGAAAAAATCATTAATTAAGGAATAAATCCCTCGCTCAAAGAGGAGGTGGGCATTCCCCAATAATGGATGAGTTTTTTCATGGGGGAGTTGGAATAAATCAAGAATAAATCAAGAAAATCAAGAACTGGGAGTTGAGTCTTGATCTAAAAATAACAGTTTTCCCTAAAATCTAGGGATGAGGCACCCTTATTCTCTATGTGGCCAAATTAGGTGAAATAACGTGTGATGGAATGTGACGCAGGCGATATGCCGCAGACACATACCCCGCAGGGTCTCTGGACGCACCTCCCGCTCTCAGGATCGATCAATTTCTCCATTCTGCTGAGCCAAAACGACTCCTTAGATTCCCTCGGGAATCACTGTGAAAATATGACCCAGTCTACAGGTCCCTTCTTTCCTCCACATGGCCTTATGCACTTTACCATGGTTGTCCCTGACTCAGTTTCGAGTTTCGGGGTTTCGACCTTTCCGCTATCAAGAGTTCTTGTACTCTCGAATCCCCGATCACCGATGAGCTCTCTGCCGGTCTTAGCCCCTCCTGGCTAGGCTTTCTAGTCCATGTGACTAGTCCTTATAAGACCACAGCCTTATCTTCTCCTGTCGAGGTTTTTGGGTTTCAAATTCCCGATGCATCCCAATTTTCGTTAGCCCTCCAGGCTAAGATCCTCGTCCACATGACCTTCTCCTATATGACTGCAGCCATATACTTCTATCGGGGTTTCGGACTTTCCAATGTCCAAACACAATTGCCCTCTGGATCCGCGATCCTCCGATTCTCGACACACTTTAACTTCAGCTAGCCCTCCTAGCTTAGGCCTTGGTCCATGTGACCATTACCCCGTGACCACAACCTTACCCCTCATTGAGGTTTTGGGGTTTCCAATGCCTAAATGCATATACCTACGGGATTCCTGACTCCTCGAATCCTGACTGGCTTACAACTGGCTCCCACACAACGAAACTCTCCCCCTTTTCTAATCTGCTGACAGTTGGCTCCCACTCATCGGGGTTTTGTGGTTCACGATTCCAAAATGCCAAAACCACTTGTCTACGGGATCCCCGATATCCTGATGGCCCAAACACCGATCAATAACTTCCTGTTGGGACTTTCCCAGGATGGTGCCAATTTCTTCCATGCGTCCCCTCTGATGGACGGTCTCGATTTCTCTGGGGTTTCGAGACTTGTGATGTCCCAACTTTCTTGTCCTCAGGAACTTCGATTTCCCAATACCAGATATGCCGACGATCGCTCAATCTATGCCACGTGTCTCCACTAACGAACGGTCCAGATCGCTCCGGTGTTTCGAGACTTGGAATGTCTTGATTTTCTTGTCCTCGAGAATCCCGATTTCCCGATGACTACTATCTCAATGGTAACCTTCGTGCAGCTCCTTCTCTATCCGACAGCTAACGGGTATCTTCTCAAGATCTGACGGTTCATATCCTTTCTCCTGCATGCTCCTCCTGAGCTTAAACTCTGCACGCCTTCACCGATCCAATGGTTGATGGGTATCCGAGGGAGATCCGACAGCTGTCGCTCTCCTCCTTCCGTAGGCTCCTCCTGGACGTAAAAACCAATGGTCCAGATCTTCTTCTCTCCACCAATTTGATGGTTGTCATTTCCCCTCTGAGCTTCTATGCTTTCTTCCCAGACTTGGGAGAAAAATTCAAACTCCTCAAAGGCCTCGAACTTTGCTTCTTTTCTCCTCTGCGAACTCCTCCAACTTTGAGTCTCGCCAGGCATATGAAACACTAACTCCTCCTGAGCTTTCTTCCTTCAAATCCTCAAAGGATTATTTTGACTTCTGCGCCTTTGCAGAGTCTTCTCATGCACGTGGTGGTGCTATCTCTTCTGAGCTCTTGCAACCACTCAGACCCCTAAGGGATTTTGTCTTTCTTCTCCCACAGATGGAGAATATAGTGCCTTCTTGGTTTCCTGCTCAAGCAACCTCTTGCTGAGTCTTTCTGGGTGTTTAGCAACCCAGTGAATATCCCTCAGTGGATACTTCCTACAGCTCCAGAACTCAAAGAGTTCTCTTCTCCTGTGCCTACCTGCACACAGTCTGAATACCCATCTGGCAGAGTTTCTCTTTCACAGAACGTTCAACAGTTTTGTCTTCTTCTCCTGTGCACCTATGCACCTGCTCAATGCCCTCCTAGCAGAGCTCTCAGAATCCTCAGTGATTCTGCTTCCTTTGAAATCACAATAGAGTTCCTTCCTCAATGAACCTCTATGCACACGCTCAATGCCCACTTGGCAAAGCTCTACATAATTCATGACCGAATTTTGTTTGCAACTGTGTCTCTCATACACAACCTTGCCTCCAAGGTATTCAACAACCTTGAGGTCTTCCTCATGAGTTGTTGACTCCAGTCCTTGTGCCGCAAAACGTCTTTGTCTGACTCCATAGAGTTCAGAAATGCATCCTTTGTGCACGACCCTTAGAACCTGCAGCGTTCTATCACACCCTCCTGGTGTGAAGCCTCAAAGACCTTCACCTGAAATAAAAAAGACTCCCTGCAAATTCCTAACATACATACATTCACAACATATAAAAGAACACACACAGACATCCACATAACACATAATGACATGCAGGAAAAATTGCTTCTGATTATATTAAAATGGAAAATGCCTATATTTACAAAGGTGTTCTCGAGCTCTCTCTGGCTCTCCTCAACTCTACCTCTACATGCAGATACTCACACAAATACAACTACTCCAAAATGAGATATCAAAATCTCTTTACCTGAGGGGGCTCTTCGAGCTCTTCCCTCCAAACCTACCTACCCTATTCAATTACATTGAATGGGTTGTCTAGTCTAGAATCAGATCTAGATCTCAGCCATTAGACACATTAAAGGCCGATCTACTCTATGCCTACACAAAGGCACGACTTCCTGGCTCAACAACCTAAACCATTTAATTACATTCATTTTATCTTTCAAATGAGGTTGCACCTCTCTTTTAGCGTGCGATTTGAATTCACTAGCGTGGTTGGCTGGCTGACATGGAGAGATTCTCCTGCATCAGAATGTATTAACTAAGATCTAGGAGTCTAAGCTAGATATAAACTAATGTAAGTTAGGGTTATGCTCCAACACCCCCCCTTAAGCTTAATTGTAATGACAAACAATTTGAGTCCTGACAACTTGGCCATTTTAGGTACTCATTACATAAAATAACTCCTCATGAAAAGAGGAAAGAGAGAAAACCTCGTGGGAAATGACCCCCCCCCAAAAAAGAGGAAAAAAATGCTGAGTGTCCAAAAGTGACATACTCAGCTCTCTCCACCACTCCGAGCATGGCTCTCAGTTCTGAAAATTTATTTTCAGTGAAGGACTTGGTGAAGATGTCTACAACTTGCTACTCTATGGGGCAGTACTGTAGTGAAATGAATCTTTCATGGATAAGCTCACAGATTTAATGCATGTTATGAACTTCCCATCCGCGAGAAGCGACAATGGCCAAAACTAGTCGAATGGAGTCCATTTTTGCAACAGGTGCAAATGTCTCTGTGTAGTCTATGCCATGTACCTGTGAGTATCCTTTTGTGACAAGTCGAGCTTTGTACTTTTTGATCTCACCATATGCAGCAATATTTTTTCGATATATCCATCGACATCGAACAAGCTTTATTCCTTTCGGAAGTGGAACCAAGTCCCATGTGTTGTTGTCCATAAGAGCAGAGTACTATTCATCCATGGTAGCCTCCCAAAGTCGGTTTCCAGCAGCCTCAGAGTGTGAATGTGGATCTGAACCAAGTGTCATATATAAATGTATGGGAAACAATGGTTCCATGGTGGTCAGGGCTTGAGGAGCTCCCAAAAATTATGATCTAGTATTTCTTGTATCCACAGGATCATCGACTAGTTCACCCGCATCTTGCAGGGTTTTCTCTGCCCAAGTTGGAAACTGAGTTGGAGAAGCCATGAAATGCTCCTCATATTCTATATAAAACCCAAAATTCTGCTTTGATGGCTTCTCTGAAGTGCTCAAATAATTTTCTGACTCCTCCTCATCAGTGACAACAAGCGGTTCCTCGACAGGGTCTTTTGAAAAATCATGTAGTGATTCTTCTTCAAACTTAACACTTCGAGCTAGAATGAAAGTTTCAGTGTGAGAGTCCAGCAATATATATCCTTTGACACCTTCAGGATATCCAAAAAATATACATTCAACACTTTGAGTCTCCAAATCCTTCCTCTTATCTGTCAAAATGTGAGCCCATGCTCGTGAACCAAAAATGCGAAAGTGTGACACTTTCAATTTCTTACCAGTCCAACATTCAAAAGGAGTGGTGCCTTTGAGTGATTTGTGAGGAACTTGGTTCTGAACGTATGCTACACAATTAATATCTTCATCCCATATCTTGGGATCTAATGATTTCGACTGTAGCATACAATTGGCCATCTCTTTTAATGACCAATTTTTCCTCTCTGCAACACTGTTATGCTGTGGTGTATATGGCACTGTGTGTTGTAGTTGTATACCTGCATCAATACAAAGTTGCTACACATATTTGTTGACATAATCCCCCCCATTATCATTATGGAGTATATTAATCTTACACCTAGACTCATTCTCAACAAGTGCTTTAAATTCTATAAGGCATTCAAATACTTCCGATTTTAATTTAAAAAAAAATACCCAAGTAAAGCGAGAGAAATCATCTATGAAGGTGAGTACATATTGAGCCTTACTGATTGAAGGCTATGGGAATGGGCCCATGATGTCACTGTGAATCATCCCAAGAGGTGAAGAAGGTCTCCATGGCTTCCCTTTGTCAAAATTTTTCTCTGGATGCTTGCCAAGAATGCATCCTTGACATACACCGCTTGTGAATTTAATAGCTGGCAATTCTTCTACCATTTTTTCCTTTCTAAGTTGATGCAAGTAATTATAGTTTATATGGCCAAATATTTCATGCCATAACCTAATGATGTTATTATATTGTGACATAAATACATTTCTAATAGATTTAGGAACAAAGTGGGAGAAGAAATACAAATGAGAACCATGATCTGCAATTCCATGTGCAAGCTGTGAGCTTGTGGAAATGTCGGTAATCACTGTGGAGTCCAGATTGAACTCCACCTTCCTTCCAAAGCCAGAATGAGTGATCTGATATATTGAGAGAAGATTTGCAGACAGGGAGGGAACATGAAGCACATTTGTGAAGAATCCCCCTTCAAGATCAACAATTCCTTCTCCGCACACCTTTGCAGGTGTGGCATCTCCCAAGTAAATTGGGGATCTGGTGCTTTCTTCGATGAAGGAAAATTCATCTTTTGATGTAGCTATATGGTTCAATGAACCTGAATCAAGGACCCAAGATGATGGAGTGGATGTGACAGCCATTAAAGCATGACCATCTCGTGCTCTTCGTCCCATTCTATTATCATCTTTCTTCTTTGCATTTTCGGGCACCGTGAGATTGAGCTGCTGCAATTGCTTAGCCATCTCATCGATAGTCTTCCTCATGAAATTTTCTTCAGGATCAAAACCTTTGGAACAATATATTCAAATTTTTCTTTCCTTATTCTTCTTACCCGTAGACTCAGAATAATTCTCTGAAGATTGTGAGGATCTCTCCTTCTTCGATTTAGGAAATTTACCCTTTCCTTTTTGCTTGTCTTTTCCACTGCTCTATGGAGCATCAATAGCTGCAAGTGCATGGTTCTTGGAATGCTTGATGGTACCCATTTGGAATAACTTGTATTTCTCTTGAGTCAATGCTGCAATGGAATCATTGAATGGAGGCATTTTCCATGTTTCCTGAGTCAATTTAGATGCTTGAAAAGACGATACAAATACAAAATATTCAGGGCCTAATTTCGAGAGAATTGAAAGGATGAGCTGATATTAATTTTTATTGACTCCACATGAATTAAGTTCAATGAGTAGGGATTTAAACTTGGTGAAGAATTCTTTCAGGATGCTGAAATGAATTGGACTTAGGGATATGAGTTCATTCTCTAGTTGATGCACTCTCATTGCATCTTGCTTTCCAAATAGTCCTTCCAATGTGGTCTAGACCACATCGGGAGTAGTGGCTCCACTGACATGAAAGAGGAGATATCTAGAAATTGATAGGCATATCAGCCCAATTTCTTCATCTAATTTATTGAAATACTTGATCTTCTCCACTGCAGAAGTCAATTGTTTCTCCGTTCCCATCGTTACCTTGTAAATCCCTTTGCTTCGGAGGAGCAGAGAGATCTCTATATTCCATTCGAAGTAATTGAAAGGATTTAGAACAAGTTTTGTGCACTGAGAGAGATGATCCATTGATTCTTTTTGTGCCTCCTGATGATCTATACCTACAAATAAAACCATGTATAATCCACTAGATTCAATCTAGCTTTGATACCATGTAGAATTACTGTAGAAACCTCAATAGATCTAGAATTCTAGTTAAATTGAACACATACAATTTGCTGATATTCAAGAGATGAGAGAAATTTTTTTCTCCAAAAATCAGAGAATTATATTAATACAAAATGAATACACATGAGCAACCCACCTCAAAAAGAAGAGAGGAGGCGAATATATAGAATTTCCAACATAGAAATTCTAGTCAGAAAAGCTAGAAAAAGCTAAAATAGGTGTCATAGGCTAAGGGAGACCACATAGTTATACCTAGACCACTAAATACACATGTCACACACTCATTAATTCCCACAATATTCAAGTGGTTCACATTTTCTCACTTAATTTCACTTAACTGACAAGAGAAGTAGTTCCAACTCACTTAACTGACCCGAAATACCAGTTACTAATAATAGTAAAGGAAAAAATCATTAATTAAGGAATAAATCTCTCACTGAAAGAGGAGGTGCGCATTCCCCAATAATGGATGATTTTTTTCATGGGGGAGTTGGAATAAATAAATAATAAATCAAGAATAAATCAAGAAAATCAAGAACCGGGTGTTGAGTCTTGATCTAAAAATAACAGTTTTCCCTAAAATCTAGGGAGGAGGCACCCTTCTTCTCTATGTGGCCAAATTAGGTGAAATAAAGTGTGATGGAATGTATTAACCAAGATCTAGGAGTCTAATCTAGGTATAAACTAATGTAAGTTAGGGTTATGCTCCAACATCCCTCAACCATAGAACCCTCTGGACGTGCTCTTTGTCTAACAAAAGCCTTCAGTGACTTCAACTGCCTCTCCACCATCCACATTGACCTTGTGTGTACTAGTCCACATAGTTCAATCTCCTCAACTTGGTGTATGAGGTAGTGTTCTTGTGCATTGAAAAATGATGGAGGTAGATGCTGTTGCATTTGATACATTAGTCGGGGAATTTTTCTCTTCCAATACCTTGTATCTTCTTTATGGATTTCTTTTGATGATAGCCACCTACAAATGTTGATGCAATAAAATAATATCAAGGCATACATAAATTTGTAGATAAAAGATAATATGTCAATAAGTTCTAATACAAATCACATAAGAAGTACATTTTCCTTATAAAACAATACTTACCTCATGTATTTTCCAAGTACATAAATAATTTGTTTTATGTTGTTGTCAAAGTCATCTGGGAGAGATAAAGGTAGAACATACTGTAACAAAAAATAAATAATTATTATCTGTTTCCAAAAAATGCATACCAATAAGCAAATATATTATAACCTACTAATTACCTTAATGAATGTATGCTAGTCATGTGTTTTAACACCGCCAAAATCACCCTTTTTAGTTAAGATATTTTGTATGTTCGATGAAAACCCCATCGGAAACCTAATTTTTCGAATGCCCTCTTTTACAATATTGCTCTGTTGCTTTGTCAATAACCAAGGAAGACTAGTATTTTGTTCACTACCATATCTGTTAGAATTAATAATAACACTTTGCAAGGCATGATTATCTTCTCGGATGTCACAACAAATCTTTCCAATTCTCTCTTTGTCAGTCCTTCCATCTAATATTCACCATAACAATTCTGTTATGTTCTTCCCGATATGCATTGTATCAAACAAATGAACTATTTCTAGGTGCTCGTAGTATGGAGATCTATTGAATTGCATCAGGTAACTTTTCATTCCTCGTGGAAGCCCATTCGTGCCTTAACAACATTCATGAAACATCAACAAATTGAAATTAACACTAATTAATGAGACACAATGAAATTAATACTAATGAAATTAACACTAATGAAATTAACCAAATATTTATATAATAGGTCATACATAAATAATTTGTGTACCTTGACGATTTCTAATATATTCCAACTTCCATAGGAAAGGTGTCATTCTTCGTGGTTTTTTTCCGTTTTCTTCTTTACCATTGAACTTTGGTTTTTCTGTAGTTCGATAACTATGGTTCTTAGGCAGAAAGTGCTTATACTTATCAAACACTTCCTTTGCTAAACTCCTTGAACGACGAGATTTTATCCTAGGACCACAAACTAGGCATGCAAATTTACCCTTTGTTTGAAGACCTACAAGATATATGAATAAATGTAGCATCAAATTAGAGTTACAATTTAAAATAATGCATGATTTTTTGAAAATATATATAATATTAAATCACAAAAATAAAGTAACAATATACCACAAAAATGTGTTAACCCGGGAGCATCATGAATTGTCCATGATAGTATTCCATGGAATTGAAATTGTCTTAGCCCTATTGGTCTAGAGATGTCATACATAGTGACGCCAACCCATAACTTCAACAACTCATCGATGATAGGCTCAATATATACATTCATATCTTTAACCTGGTACCTACCTGATTGGTTCAACCTACTGCATGATTAATTATACTTATCTAGATGTCGTGATATATAAAATAAATAATTACCATGCATGAAACAAAGAAATGAAATATTTTGTCATGCTTTAAAGCAAATAAAAGATAATTAAATACCTGGAACAATCATTGCCAACATTGTGTACTCTCTCTTGATCGACATTCAAGGAGGAAGGTTATTGTTTATAACAAAAACATGCCACATTGAGTATGTAGAATGAAGCTCTCCAAATGGATTGAGACCATCAACTGCCAACGAAATTCTAACATTACGAGGTTCTTCTTTAAAAATTGGCCACTTTTCTTCGATGTGGTTCAATGAAGAACATTCTGCAGGCATTCGAAGAACATCATCTTGACTTCTGTTCTTTGCATGAAAATCCATAAAATGTGCTATACTTTGGCAACTGAACAACTGCTGGAAATGTGAAATTATTGGAATATAACGAAGAACTTTGCGAGACACCTTCTTTGATACTTTATCGGTTCGATATATACTTATTTGACATTGTGGGCATTCAATTTCTGATGCATATTGTCCATAATATATGATATTATCATAAGGACATGCATCAATAGCCTGATAGTCCATTCCAATTTCTTTCATAATCACATATATTTCTTGATATGTGCGTGGAAAAATATTTGATGTCGGTAATAGAACATCACCTAAAAATCTACAAAATTCTAAACAATAAGTCAATGTAAACAATATTAATCATCAATATATCATCCAATATACTAATTTATAAATTAGAGAATAATAGCAATATAGAAAAAAATTGAACTTTTAAGTATTTGTGAACATGCAGGCATAAATAATTAACAAATTAAATACCTTAGTATCTGTGTGAGACATGTGTTTGATAAGCCATTCAAAACCTTTAGGTTCACCAACAACAATATAGTAGATAAAAGATTTGTTGTTGAGCCTTCATAAAGCGATTGACGTGACTTTTCGAGTAGAGGCTCAACATCATGACTATCATCCTGGTTGTCCTCATCCATTGGAGAAAATGTGTCTTGGATCAATCTATGTATCTCATCTTCGCAATTTGAATAACTAACGTTATCTCCATCCATATCATAATTAATAAATTGATCAACAACTTCAATATTCCGATCTCGAAGTTCATCTCCATGTAAAGTAGTATTTCTGCTAGTACTTGGCAAATAACTCTCTGGAGGTCGACAGTTTGGGGGAATCGTCTATATATTTAAAAACAACATAGAAAAGTTACTGTGTATAGAAAATATAAAAATCTCGAAAATAAATATTACTAAAATTCATGACATACTGATTATTATAGAGAATACATTAAATATTGAATCCTCTTACCAAGGGACGATATTCATAACCCCCTTCGGTGTGCCCCTTCTCCCTACAATGTATTTGGGCTATTGTTATTAAAAGTATTCTATTTTGAAAGCCTCTACAATCATAGCAAGGGAAATAACATTTTCCATCGCCCCTCGCCTCTAATGCCGCTCTTAGTCGAGAAAGCTTCCTGTCATTTTCGTTCATTATGACAAATCCTTGTCCTGACAAGTAATTGTCTTACCTACACTATACCAAACATTAAGTTGTCATTTTTTTATATTTTGGCTACTCTTTTCGATTATGATATGTTTATTTATAGTGACTTACATCTTTATAATAAGGTCACCATCTTTATAATAAGGTGATCATATGTGTAGAGGATCAACATCATGATGACATAGATAACATCTTTATAATAAGGTCATATGTGTACAAATGTTTTCTTTATATAATAACGACATATATACCTAACATAAGTTTAGGGTTAGTGTTTATGTATCTTATTTCCCTGCTAAAGAAGGGAATATAACAATCAATTACTATCATTTCACCGATCAGGGTTTAGTTTCAAGAGAAATTCTATATCTTTATCAATGAAAAGAGAGAGAGATTATAGCTACAATTGAAGGGAAAAGGGTATGTGGATTCCATAAACCTAGAATATTATGGAATCCACATACCCTTTTCCATAGAATATACTAACTAGATCCAAAAACCAAAGACATGAAATATGGTACTACACATATTATAATATATTATCAAGTAAAAACAAGCTAAATGCAAATTGGATATTTGAAAAACAAATTACAAGTTAAATGAGTACATCAATAAAAAATAACATACTAACCTTGCAAGTTCAAAATCCAAGCTATGTAGATCGAGAATTGGATTTGTTCAACCGATTGGTGACGGAAAAAATAAACAGCTTAAACAAAAGCCAAGAACAGTGTCACAACTATAGCAATTGTGTCGCAAAGTCTCTTAAAGTCACTTATATATAGATAAAATAGTCAACTAGCACCAACCAATGAGATAGGAAAAATCTTCATCTCTATTGCCACAAAAGTTCGTCGCTATAGTGATGAAAATATTGATTAGGTCAAATTAAGATTTTCGTGGATACTGTGATGAACTTTCATGGCAATATCCATGAAAATTCTGCTCTCTTTAAAAAAATGATGAAACTAGTGGAAGCGTGGAAAATTTTCGTGGAATAATCCACCCATATGTAGTAGTGTAAAAGTGAAAATTGTGTATATAACTGATTCACCCCCCCCCCCCCCTCTCAGTTTCTCAACTTGTCCAACAATTGGTATCAGGGCAAGGTTACTTCATAACTTAGTTTAATCACTGGAAGTTTGGTCATTTATGATGGATAATAAATCTGAATTTACAAAACATGGATTACCTCTATTTGATGGACATAACTATGCCTTTTGGAGTATCAGGATGTAATTGTTTTTGTAGGCTCAGAGAGTAGATGTTTGGCAAGTTGTGTTGAATGAATATAGTGTTCCAACAACCATTCTAACAGATGTTGTAGGTAAGAAACTTTATGAAAGAAATTCCAAAGCTATGTATGCAATACTTGTAGGTTTAGCAGGGTGGTAATTTATTAAGGTTATGCACTATGTGTCAGAAAAAGAATCACGGGACAAGATGGAAGTTTTTTATGAAGGAGATACTAAGGTGAATAATTCTAACTTACAGTCATATAGGAGTCAATTTGAAAGTTTAAAAATGGAAGAATCTGAAGATATAGCAACTTACTTCCTTTGTATTGATGAAGTAGTTAATACCATGAGAGGTCTAGGAGAAGAAGTTAAAAATGCTAATATTGTACAAAAGGTACTTAGATCTCTACCTATAAGATTTGATCCAAAAATATCTACTTTAGAAGAAAGAACTGATCTTGCTACTTTAGAAATGGATGAACTACATGGGATACTAATAGCATATGAGATGAGGACCTCTAGTTAGAATTCTGCCAGGAAAGAAGCAAATTTCAAGGCAGCAGAGAAGGACAAGAAAAAGGTTGAAGTAGAAACCAACAATTATGGGGATACATAAGAGGATATGGAAGAAGCTAATTTTGTCAAAAATCTGAAAAAGGGTACTGGCAAATACAAAGGTAAGCTTCCTCTTAAATGTTTTGGTTGTGGTAGAATAGGACATTTTTCTTCTAAGTGTCCTTTCAATAAGGATTCTGATGGTGAAGAAGAAAACAATAGAAAGAGTAAATAATACAAGAACAAGTATAAGAAGTCTTTTAAAAGAAACTCATATAAAAAGAAAAGTCTATTTATTAAATATGTTAGTGACTCTTCAGAATTAGATGAAAGTGATGTTAGCTCAGATATAAGACTGCTTATGGCTATAAAAAATTAGAATGATAAAGTTAATGAAGAAGAAGAAGGTGAAGTTGATTTGGAAGCTGAGCTTGTAAGTGATTTGACTGAACTTAGAAAGGTAAGAAGAGAATGTAAACATTTCAAAGAAGAAATTAAGAATCTTGAAAATGAGATACGAAAATCTAACAAGTTGAAAGAAAGCACTGAAACTATGATAATTGATTTAAAGCTCAAAACAAGAGAAGCTAGAGTAACTGAGGAAGCACTAAACAATTTACTTGTAGAAAAGGAAAAGGAAAATGATGGTCTGAAACTTGAAGTTGTCTCATTAAGAAAGAAGGTACAAGAAAATAACATGGATGATAGCTCAAGGATTTTGAAACAGATTATTAGTAATCAAAGACCAACAAATGAAAAAATTGGAATTGGTTATAAATCTGAGGTTACTAATGCAAGTACTAGTACAAGCTTTGAAAAAGAAGGTACATGACATACAAATGTGAAAAACATTAGCAAATAGATGGAATCAATAAAGAAAGAATGAAATCAGACTTCAACAATACATAGAAGAAGCTATGACAAGAACCGGAACATGTTTGATGGCTATTGTTTCTTTTGTTACAAGTATGGACATAAAGCTGCTTTTTGCAATGCCTTTTCAAGAAACATAATTGCACATAACAGTCATGACAAATATAGGTTTGATTATGGAAGAAAGCATGATAGAACCATTCAAAACAATGTGAACAATTCATATAATAGATTTGATGTTTTAAGTTTTGAGGGTGAATGTCATAGGTGTAATAATTTTGGACATGTGTTAAGAAACTGTCCAATGAAATTTCAAAAATCTACTGAACCTAATTACGCTAATCTAAAAGCTATATGGTGGAAAAAGAAAAGTGACCATTTAGAATCTGAAAAATGCACTCTAGATTTACAAGTTGATCATAAAGTAAAATGGTTTGTGGATAGTGGATGCTCAAAACATATGACAGGTAGAAAACAAAATTTTGTTACGTTAGATGAAGGAAAATAAGGTACAATCACTTTTGGTAATGAACAATCAACTAGGATAATTGGAAGAGGTACTGTGTGTCTGAATAACAAAAATATTATGGCTGAAAATGTCTTGCTGGTTGAGGATATGGAACACAATTTATTGAGTGTAAGTCAAACTTGTGATAAAGGGCATTATATGATTTTTGATTCTAAAAATTGTCAAATTAGAGATGTCAAAACAAATAGGTTAGTTGGAACAGCTACAAGAACACCGAACAACATTTACATACTAGATGAGAAAAAGGAAAATTGTTATCTTGGGAATGAAGATGAAAGTTGGTTGTGGCACAAAAGGCTTGGGCATATTAACTTTGAAAATCTGATTCAGTTAAAAAAAAAGGAAGCTATAAGAGATTTACCTGTCATGAAGAATCTTATCAGTTCTATTTGCAAACAATGTCAACATGGTAAACAAACTAGAATTAGGTTTAAGACCAAAGAACACTCTACAACAAAACCTTTGGAAATAGTACATGTTGATATTTGTGGACCTATGAGGACAACGAGATTAAATGGTGAAAGATATTTTCTATTATTTGTGGATAACTTTACTCGGATGACTTGGATGTTTCTGTTGAAAAAGAAGTCTGAAACATTCAATTGTTTTCAAATTTTGAAAGAATTGACTGAAAATGAAATTGACATGAAAATTAAATGCTTAAGATCAGACAATGGGGGAGAGTTTGTTTCTAAATAATTAAATAAGTATTGTGATGATAGTGGTATCAAAAGATATTTTTCTAGTTACTAAAACACCTCAACAAAATGGTGTTGTTGAAAGGAAAAATAAGACTGTTATGGAGATGGCAAGAACAATGCTAAATGAATCTAAATTGAGTAACATACTTTGGCCTCAAGCTGTCCATACTACTGTTCATATTCTAAATATAAGCTTGTTGAGAAATAACTACGACAAAACACCTTATCAGTTATGGAAAGGTAGGCCAACAAGTTTAAAACACTTTAGAATCTTTGGTAGTAAGTGTTACATAAAGAAAGTTGATAAAAATATGGGAAAGTTGGATTCTAGAACTGATGAAGGTATTTTAGTTGGATATTCATGCTCAAGAAAATATTATAAGTGCTACAATTTCAGATTGAAGAAAGTTGTTGAAGCCATAGATGTTAAATTTGATGAATATTCATTTTTAAAATCTAAAATTGAACAGAAAGATCATTAGACATATGAAATATATGACAAACTGAAAATGGAAGAAGAATCAAGTGATATAGAGGAAACTAAATCAGCTAGCAATGAAAATCTGATTCCTACTTTGGTGCAGAGGTCAACTCCATCTAAGACTCCAAACAAAAGGGTACAAAGAAATCATCCTGAAGAGCAAATAATTGGTGATATACATGTAGGTGTTGAAACTAGAAGCACAAGGCAAGAATCTAGTTCAAATCACGAACATGTATCATTACTCTCTCTAATTGAACCCAAGAATGTTGAAGAAGCAATCAATTATGAATACTGGATGAAAGCAATGAAAGAAGATATTAGTCAAATAGAAAAGAATGAGACATGAGAATTGGTTCCTAGACCTATAAATAAGAATGTTATTGGGGCTAAATGGGTCTTCAGAAATAAGTTGGATGAAGTAGGTAAGGTGACTAGAAATAAGGCTAGATTGGTTTGTAAAGGGTATGCACAAGTAGAAGGCATAGATTATGGAGAAACTTATGCTCCTGTTGCAAGAATGGAATCCATTAGGCTGATTTTGGCTTATGCTATCTCCAAGAACATTAAAGTTTATCAAATGGATGTAAAATCTGCATTTTTAAATGGTGAATTAGAGGAAGAAGTATACATGGAACAACCAAATCAGTTTCAGGTGAAAGAAGTAGAAAATCATGTTTACAGGTTGAAAAAGGCTTTGTATGGGCTAAAGCAAGCTCCAAGATCTTGGTATTCCAGGATTGATAAACACTTAAGGCAACAAGGATACAGAAAAGGAAACACTGACAATAATCTTTATATTAAAGATGTACATGATAGCTTGGTCATTGTTGAGATTTATGCAGATGATGTTATTTTTGGGAGTGATAATGATCAACTTAGTCATCAGTTTGTTGAAAGTATGCAGAATGAGTTTGAGATGTCCATGCTTGGTGAAATGAAATTTTTCTTAGGTCTTCAAATCACTCAATATGATGAAGGTATTTTCATTTCTCAAACTAAATATATCAATGAAATGCTCAAGAAATTTCAAATGTAGGATTTCAAACCAATTGGCACTCCCATGGTTACTGGATGTAAGTTAAGTCAAAATGATGATTCTAAAAATGTTGAGCGGACAATGTACATATCTATGATTGACAATGTTCTATATGTTATAGCTACAAGGCCCAAATTTATGCATGCAGTTTGTCAATTTGCTAGGTTTCGGGCCTCTCCTAAAGCTTCTCATTTACTTGCAGTCAAAAGGATTATCAGATATCTTAAGGGAACAACATAGTATGGTTTATGGTATCATAAGGGTAATCAATTTGATTTGTATGATTTCACTGATGATGATTGGGTAGGTTATGTTGATGACAAGAAGATTACTAGTGGAGCAACATTCTATTTTGGAGGATGTTTGGTGAGTTGGTCTAGCAAGAAACAATTAACAGTTTCCCTTTCTATAGCTGAGGTAGAATACATTACAACTGCAAATTGTTGCACTCAGGTTATTTGGATGAAACAAATGTTATCAGAAATACACATTCATTATGATGCTCCCATTCCTATTTTCCATGACAACACCAGTTCCATTAGTATCTCTAAAAGCCCAGTTATGCATTCCAAAACGAAACATATTCCTATTAAATTTCATTTTATCTGAGAGAAGGTTTTAAGTAATATCATTAAGCTGGAGTATGTTGGTACGAAAGATTAGATTGCTGATATCTTTACTAAGTCCTTACCTAAAATGCAATTTGAAAGTTTCAAGGATCAGTTGGGGGTTTGCGTTCTGTAATTATCTTTCTCTTTCCTTATACTCAGGATTGCAGGGTTCCATGGTGCATCTTTCAGCTCTATTATTAGAATTTTGGCCCCTCTACAATACTTTTTCCTGGTTGGTTACAGTTTGCATAGATTCATGTCTTGTTGATAGGGGGAGTTGATGTTGTTTCAACTATTGTACATGTGATATTTTCTTGGTATTTATTGGTATTTCTGATAGAAGAAGTATGATTAATCCTTTTCCATTGATGACAAAAGGGGGAGAAAAAGTTTAAGTTTTCCATCAATGTCAAAGGGGGAGTTTGTTGGCCAGATTACATAGAGTGAATGGGCATTATTGCCATTGATGTCAAACTTCTCATTATTGCATTTATGAGTAAGAGTTTGATTTGCATTAGTTGGACTAGCAACTCAATTAACCAAATGAACAGGTGGTCAAAGGATTAGTTAAAGAGGCAAGGAAAAGTGCACTATAAGTTATATCACCAAATCTCATATGTTAAGGAAGTTTGCCAGATAAGTAAGACAAAAGTTAATGTTGACAAGTACAACAACTAATAAAAACACTTCCCGATGAAATTTCTGATCTTGGTAAGAGAAATATAAACACAAAGAGAACATAGTGTGTTCAAGAACTCGGTGATGGTTTTTTAAGAGAAAAACATAGAGATTCAAAAACGTTTTTTCTTGGAACTTTGTTGCTCATTCGCCGAAGAGAAAAACATAGAGATTCAAAAACGCTTTTTCTTGGAACTCTGTTGCTCATTTGCCGAAGAGAAAAACATAAAGATTCAAAAATGTTTTTTCTTGGAACTCCATTTCTCATTTGCCGAAGAGAAAAACATAGAGATTCAAAAATGTTTTTCTTGGAACTCCGTTGGTCATTTTTCGAAGAGAAAAATGTAGAGATTCAAAAACGTTTTTACCTAAAACTCCATTATTCATTTTGCAGGAAGAAAAACGCAGAGATTCAAAAGTGTTTTTACTTGGAACTCCATTATTCATTTGCTGGAAGGAAAATGCAGGGGTAAATGTGTTTGAGACAGTTAGAAAGTGCAGAGGTATGTGTTTGGTTTTTTTATTGTGAAAAGTCTAGAGGTTAATAGTTGATTTTCTCCTTAAATGAGAAATGCACAGAGAAGAGGTACACTCTGATGTTGCAGATTGTATAGTTTTTTTTACAGTGAATAAACTATGATATAGATCTAGAATAGAGGTATGAAATGCTTGATTGATTGAGCAATTACATATAAGGTAAATGCATTAAATAGTTAAAGGATGTCTTTGTAATTCAAATATACATTGAGGTCATTATTTATTGCAATGAAGATTATCTATAGATTTGATTTCCAGGTTTATAATAGAGTAATCATGAACAAATTGAGCTGATTAGTTTTGGCATTGACAGAGTGTGAACATAGTTGCATGTGAGTAAGATGCGTGTTGGTTGAAAACAATAACAGGTATGGAAAATATGGAATTGATGGTTACAAGTTTTTTTTCATAGAAATAAATTAACAAAATAATATTGACAGTTTAAGAAGAGTGTTTGAAACAGGTTGAAGCCGGTACTAAGGGAGGAAGGGAGGAGATAGGAAGAATAACCATCTCATTGAAAGTTGAATCTTGCATTCAGGCAGCAGAAGCTATCTTTCAGTAGGTGCTGAAGATAAAGAGGTAGTAGCCTCATCTAAGTAGTTGCTCAGATAGAATTTGATGTAACTGAAGTAGCTTGCTTGCTTTACATCCAAAATAAGAAGAAGAGGTTTTTCCCTTTATGGGTTTCCTCATAAATATTTTGTGTCTCTATCCATTTCATGTGATCGATGGTTAATAATTCATTTTCAACGAGACAAAATATTTATTAATTTTTAAGCTGCATTAAAGAAGTAATCTGTGTTAAAGAGATAAAAGTGAAAATTGTGTATACAACTGATTCACCCCTGCCCCTCAGTTGCTCAACTTGTCCAACAGATGCAGGGGGGTTGCATGACTCAAGTGTTTGCAACCTATATGGGACACAAATATTTGATTACAATACTTAACAGAGCACTTAGCAGTTAACATTCATTATTATTTGTCCCTTATTCACATCACAGGAAAAACCCTAATTACAAAGAAACACAATATTCAACAAGATCTAACACCTCCAAGCACTTAGCATATAGAAATAGATTTGATCTAGTATTCATTCACATTACTAGGCACTAAGCTACTATATCATATGCATCTAACATACATAAAGATGAAAACACTAAGCATAAATCACATCAGTCACACAAAGCAACCATAACACAGGATATACGTGGGTCACCCCTAGCGTGTGGATACATCCAAAAACTCTTCATCTTATTTACTATCTTTTATCAATATCCTTACATGCAAAAATCATAAAAACCCACTCCGCATAAGACAGGAGATCTACGCGCACCTCACCAGATCCTCCTTCCCCGAGTCAGGTCACAACACAAAGCTTATTTATAGTCACTTGCACTTAGCTCTGCAAGTTCTCAACACACAGTATGCACAAATCTAACTCAATCACATAGATCCAACTACTTGCACTCAGCACAATATAACACTTATCACCACACCTCCTCTACTTGTTGGAAGATTGGTTGTTGTCATTGATGTCAACCCTAGTCATGGGTTTTGGACCGCAAGATCGATGAAGGTAATTGAACATGAAGGACAATGCACATGCATATACAACACCCATGGATGGATAGTATACATCATGTTGTTTCCAGTGGTATGTGGCATGTCATATGGATCCTCATGGTTGAGGAAAAATGAATTTTTGAAGATGACAAAGTGAATTGAAGAAGGAAGTACATGTAGGCCCTGAAGATAATTAAAGAAAAGAATTACAAAATAAGAAAGTGTCAGGTCGGACCTACTTTTAAAAGGAAGTGACATAAATGGTATAAATACACATCATTATATATTCATTTGATACAAGTTGAATTTAAGAGAAAATCAGAAGTAAAGAAGGCCGAATTTCAAGGGAGGATGAAGTCTTTTGGTGATGTATTCTAAGGTATGTTATTTTCAGGTCATCTTACCATTTTTGCTATAAATTGTTTTCTAGAATGATTCAGATGGTGAAATTTCTATGGTATTGAGAAGACATATCAAGGTACCTGTGGTAAAAATTTCAACTCTTGATTCACTATAATTATGGAGAGACACTCTGTGGAAGATAGGGTTTGTGACCAGTCCTGAAGCTAGTCAATAAACAAGTGTTTTGGGTAAAATAGTCATAACTTATTCATAGAGAATCCAAATGACGTGGGACAAATTTAATTGGAAAGAGTACGAACTCTATTTTCTTGTGTGTGAGTTTCAAAATTGTATGTTAAATATTGAGCGTAGGGCATTCTGTGCAAGTTCACTCTCCTGAATAGACCAAAATTGAATAAAGTCTACCATTCTTTCTATAACTTCTTTTTGAGGAGGATTCAAGGAGTGAAACTTGGAGGAGTTTCAAAGAATACATTGAGTAATGTTATTTACAGGATTAGAGTACTCCAAGAATTGAAGAATTGCAGAAATTGAAGAAGTCTCAGGAAGCATTATCAAGTTCTATGTGATGATTTGTTGATGGTGATGATTTAATGTAAAGTTTTATTATCTTTCATATATTCTTGGGTGGAAGGAAGGGGCAAGGATGGAGAGTTCAACTCTCTTTTGATATTGGAGGATTGTATCTTCCTCTTTGAGGTTTATCCCTCCCTTTACATTTGGAAGCTGTAGCTACCTTTGGAAGTCATTACTTCCCTTGAACAATAACTATTGATTATTTCTCATATATTGTGCATGGTGTATTGTGGTGTATTGGTGTAACTCTTATACTATTGTTCATTGATCATTGGATATAATTGAATGGCTTAAGTATAAGTTGAAAAAGGTTTTAAATTGTACTTGATACTGATTGACCTCCCTCTCAGTATCAACAATTGGTATCAGAGCGGGTTACCTTCAATACAGTTTAACCACCGGAAGGAAGGTCCTATGCAGAAATGGAAGGCAACATTCCAAATGGGATTCCACCATTTGATGGAAGCAATTTTGAATACTGGAAAAATAGAATGGAAATTTACTTGAAAGATCTTGGGGTAGATGTTTGGTTCTCAGTTGCTTCAGGATACAATGCTTTGAAGAAACAAAAGATTGTAGCTTAGAAGGAAGAAAAAAGGAACTTTATGCAAGGGAAGAAGTAGAAGAAGAAGAAGAAGAAGTTGAAGAAGATTACAACATCTCAGATTTCAAAGAAGAAAATAGAGGTTAGTTCTTTTGCTTTAATTATGAAGGAGTAGGACATGTTGAATTTGAATGTCCTCATCCAAGGATTGAAAGAGATGACAATGAAGAAGAAGAAAATCATGAAGTAGAAATGATTCAACAAGAAGATGAGAATGTTAAAAAATTGAAGCATGTTGAGATTGAAAATAACAAGGTCAAAGACACGCGTAGAAAACTAAGAAATGAATTGGGTAGTTATGAAAAGATAGTTGTAAGCTTAAAGAAACAATTAGAATACTTTCAGAAACTAAGAGAAGAAACCATTTCCTTGAAAACTATACTCGAAGAAGCAAGAAGAATACCATAAGTAAAGAAGGTCCAAATGATAAAGAAAGAAGAAGATTGTGAGAAACTTGAACAAGAAGTTGTCTCATTGAGGAAGAGCTTAAGAAACTCTCAAGTGCCAAAAGAATTAACACATCTTGGATGCATGGGTGAAACTTCATACAAAGAAGATGCAAATACCAACAAGAAGGTTGAAGAAAGAGCTACACAGATAGTTGATGAGAGGTGGACCAGGATACCATAAAGAATGAATGATTACAAAAGAGATGAATATCCAAGAAGACCTCTTACCTTCAGGAATCAAAGAATCTTCAATCAATATGAAGGAAACTACAGAAGAGTAGATGATGAAAACAGATGGACTACATCACAAAGAAGGTCACTTACTCCCAGGTATCAAAATTTCTTTCTTGGTCATTGTTATACTTGCAACAATTTTGGACATAAGGCAATTAATTGCATAATCAATGAAAGGAACAAATACACAAGAAACATGAATGGTGTAAACAAAAGATATGGAAATAATCGTGGATTTGTCAACAAAAGTTATAATTCATTTTACCCATTGAAGGACAAAAATATTGAATGCTACAAATGCAATTATCTTGGTCACAAAGCATGAGATTGAAGATATATGAATGAAGATGTTCCTATGCCAACCACAGTATGGAGAAGGAAAGAGATTGCAAAAAATGAAGATTGTCGAATAACATTAACCACTGAAGAATGTAAAGAAGAAGATGAATGGTACATAGACATTGGATGTTCTTCACACATGACCGGGGATCAAGACAAATTCATCAGCTTGAAGAGAAAGGGTGGCAATGTTGCATTTAGCGATGACTCATCTGCCAAAATACTTGGAGAAGGTGTAGTAGAGCTTCGAAGAAAAAATGTAAAAGAAAAGAATGTTCTATTGGTTGAATACTTGAATCATAATCTACTCAGTGTTAGTACAATGTGTGATCAAGGATACTCTCTTACATTTTACTCCCAAAAATGTAAAATCAGAGAAAATAACCCAAGAAGATTGGTTGCAACTGCAACAAGAATAACAAACAACATATACATCCTATACATGAAGAAGAGAGAGAAGACATAATCCACACAAAAGGATTCTAAGGAAGAAAAAGTCCCAAAGACCAAAAATAAGGATGAAGTATTACTGAGTGCCACATGTTCAGGGGGAGCAGCCCCTAAGAAGAGAGTTACATATTTCCATTAAACTCAGGGGGAGCAGCCCTAAACTTTTCCATTGATGTCAAAGGGGGAAATAAATTGGGATCATGATGATAGGGGGAGCATGAGTGTTGCCATCAATGACAAAGGGGGAGATTATTGGAAGATTGGTTGTTGTCATTGATGTCAACCCTAGTCATGGGTTTTGGACCGCAAGATTGATGAAGGTATTTGGACATGAAGGAAAATGCACATGCATATAAAACACCCATGGATGGATATTATACATCATGTTTTTTTCCGGTGGTATGTGGCACATCATGTGGATCCTCATGGTTGAGGAGAAATGAATTTTTGAAGATGACAAAGTGAATTGAAGAAGGAAGTACATGTAGGCCCTAAAGATAATTAAAGAAAAGAATTACAAAATAAGAAAGTGTCAGGTCGGACCTAATTTTAAAAGGAAGTGAAATAAATGGTATAAATACACATTATTATACATTCATTTGATACAAGTTGAATTTCAGAGGAAATCATAAGTAAAGAAGGTTGGATTTCAAGGGAGGATGAAGTCTTTTGGTAATGTGTTCTAAGGTATGTTATTTTCAGGTCATCTTACCATTTTTGATATAAATTGTTTTCTAGAATGATTCAGATGGTGAACTTGCTATGGTATTGAGAAGACATATCAAGGTAACTTTGGTTAAAATTTTAGCTCTTGATTCACTACAATTATTTAGATACACTCTGTGGAAGATAGGGTTTGTGACTAGTCCTGAAGCTAGTCAATAAACAAGTTTTCTGGGTAAAACAATCATAACTTCTTCATAGAGAATTCAAATGATGTGGGAAAAATTTCATTGGAAAGAGTATAGACCGTAGTTTCTTTTGTGTGAGTTTCAAAATCGGATGTTAAATATTGAGCGTGGGGCATTCTGTGCAAGTTCACTCTCCTAAATAGACTAGAATTGAATAAAGTCTACCATTCTTTCTATAACTTCTTTTTGAGGAGGATTCAAGGAGTGAAAATTGGAGGAGTTTCAGAAAATACATTGAGTAATGTTATTTATAGGATCAGAGTACTCCAAGAATTGAAGAATTTCAGAAATTGAAGGAGTCTCAGAAAGCATTATCAGGTTCTATGTGATGATTTGTCGATGGTGATGATTTAATGTAAAGTTTTATTATTTCTCATATATTCTTGGGTGGAAGGAAGGGGAAAGGATGGAGAGTTCAAATATCTTTTGATATTGGAGGATTGTATCTTCCTCTCATAGGTTTATCCCTCCCTTTACATTTGGAAGCTGTAGCTACCTTTGGAAGTCATTACTTCCCTTGAACAATAACTATTGATTATTTCTCATATATTGTGCATGGTGTATTGGTGTAACCCTTATACTATTGTTCATTGATCATTGGATATAATTGAATGGTTTAAGTATAAGTTGATTTTTTTTTAAATTGTACTTGATACTGATTGACCCCCCTCTCAGTATCAACAATTGGTATCAGAGTGGGTTACCTTTAGTACAATTTAACCACTGGAAGGAAGGTCCTATGCAGAAATGGAAGGCAACATTCCAAATGGGATTCCACCATTTGATGGAAGCAATTTTGAATAGTGGAAAAATAGAATGGTAACCTACTTGAAAGATCTTAGAGCAGATGTTTGGTTCTCAGTTTCTTTAGGATACAATGCTTTGAAGAAACCAAAGACTGCAACTTAGAAGGAATAAAAAAGGAACAACAAATTGGCAATAGATACCATCTGTTGTTGGGAAAATCTCCCTACAGACTAGCAAATAGAGTTTAGACTTTGCATGCAGATATAAATGAAGAGAAACTACTTTCTACCTTCATCCCTATATTTAAATCCCCTTTTCTTAGTAAATGCATGGAAAGATCAACCTACCTCGTTCCTGGCGTTTGATGTCAATCCTTTGTTGTGCTTGATTACTTGTTCGCAATACTCCTTCCAAAGATGACCTGCATCCAAGACTAGCAACAACTATGCATGCATACTACTTATATACTAACAGGTTAGAAATCCAAGCATATACTGATCAAACTATAAACAGTTCATGAATTGGGACGGGAAAAGTATTTTCTTTACTTACAAAATTTGAGACCGGCCACTACTCCTTGAACCTGATCCTGGGCTCCTCTTCTTCTGTCCTCCAACTGCTTTGCTTTGAATCTCCTTTGGCACAAGGAAAGGCTAAAGGGTTGGGACAATGGGAATACGTAAATGGGCAGAGTTTCTTTGCTATATTTTTCCTCCTCCAAATGGGACCCCTACCCCTTATTTTATAGGTTAGAAGGAGCTAGGTATTTGGATGAACCCTCGGCCATGCATGGCCTGGAGTTTCAGTTAACTCAGCCATAGATTTTGTGTTCCGTCGACAAATTTCCTTTTTTCGTGCTTTTGTCGGTCCACGCAGGCTATTTTGGGTCAGCCAACATTTACACGCGTGCAATAATGGATTAGGGTGCGTGGGCCTTTATAAAAGAGGATTTTCAAAGAGTTGTTTAACAGTGCTTTGGCAAAAAAGGGATATGAGTTGGCCTGATGCCAAGTAAGCATGTGTGGTGCAATTTAGGGTTATAATAGCTATTGAATTTTATTTTATTTTACAATGCAATTTATTTTTCTTTTTCTAGATTTATTTTTAAAATGAAGTCAAACAATCAAAATTTTATTGAAAATATTTACAACAATTAATCAAATCTCTCAGATAATATTCAAAAAGAAAAGAAAAAATGGAAAATTAAAATTGCCAATGTCAATCCAATCCGATATATACAATGGAAATTTAAAAAGTGACTACTACATGAAATGTTTTAGATAACACCTATTGAAAGGGGCCTCAAGAATCTCTCCATTTAGATTTTCGAGCAAGAATGAGTTTTTTCCCTCAGTAGATGCAATTTTGAAGGGTCTGAACCAAAGCTGATCGAATTTTCCATGTTGCCCTGCATATTCCTTTCTAGCTTACCATTTTAAAACTAAAACGCCAGGAAGAAACTCCCTATCTTTATATTTCTTATCAGAAAGGGATTTCATGTTATCCTGGAATTTTGGAGCTTATCATCCACTTCTACTCTGTTTTTCTTTACTTTGATGATTTGATTTATTCTTCTCGTAATATCATTTGTCTCTTCATTTGCATCCTACCAGAGTTTCATCACAGGAAGAGTGAGATTAATAGGAATAATAACATCAATACCATAAACTAATTGGAATGGAGACATACCTATAGATTTTTTGGTGCCAATTATGTTTTCCCATAAGGCATATTTTAAGTGTATATGCCAAGATTTTTTGTTTTCTGTCAAAACCTTATTGATTATTGTCATCAAGCTCTTATTAGATGATTATGCGATCCCATTTTCTTGAGGATAGTAAGTTGTAGAATGACCTAATATAATATTGTATCTTTGACAAAAAATGATCATTGCAATAGATTTAAAAGCCTAAGCATTATCAATGACTATTTTCCTAGGACAACCACATATTGCTAGGATGTTTTCTTCCAAAAATTTTATCACTACTGAATTTGTAGAATTACGAGTTGGAATGGCTTCAACCCATTTCATAAAATAATCAGTAGTGGTCAAAATCCATTTATGTTGGGCACTTGATTGTGGATGAATTTCTCCAATGAAATCTAAACCCCATTGTTGGAAATGAGCTTTAGATTTTACTAGAATTAAAGGTAAGGAGGGAAGATTTTGCTTACCAACAAATAGTTGGCATGAATTGCAGGCTCTGACCCTGGTATTTACATCGGTGAATAATTTCGGCCAATAATAATTTCGGTGAACAAATTTTGTGTAAGTTATTTCTCTCCAGGCATGATCTCCTTTGCATACTCCATGAAATTCATCAATGACACCTTCTGTTTTGGATTCTATAAGGAAATATAACAAGAAACCCAAAGGATCTTTCTCGTATAACTTGCCATCAATAATGAAATACTTAATTGCATGTAGCTTTAAAATTCTTGCCTTGGAAGGAATTATATTATTCGTACATTGAAGAGTAAGGAGATATGAAACAATGTCGTTGTACCAAGATGAGGAGGAAAACTTATCTTCAATCTAAATAATAGGCGCTTGATCATCAATTTCCTCTATATCTAAGAGAGAATAATGAGACTCGAAGCTATTTATTCCAAGAGCTCTGAAATTTAATTTGGCTAACATCCTTGCCATACCTTGACCTTTCACTATTTTGGTTGGTTTAACTTCTAAATCAAACTCTTGAATTTTAGCCAACCATTTACCTCTTCTTCCATCACTATTTGGTTGAACCAAAATATCTTTAATAGCATTTGTTGGTACATAAGCAATTCTTTTTTAGTGCAAGACATATGTTCGGAAAGCTTTGAGAGCCTTCACCATCGCATAAGTTTGTTTTCCAAGAATTTCATATCTTAGCTTTGCATCTTTCAAGATTTTTCTAAAAAAGGCTATCGGTTGTTTGAATCCCTCTTCGTTTTTCTAAAGGAGCACTGTTGCAATAGTATATTCATATGCAAAGGAGAAGATTAAGAATTCTTTTGTATAGTCGGGACTTACCAATACTGGTGCTTCTCCTATGGCTTTCTTAACACGTTCGAAGGATGCTTTTGCTTCTACAATCCATTTTACCTCATTGTCCTTTTTTAGCACATCTGTAATCAATTTGATTATTTCAACAAAATTAGGAATAAATTTCCTCAAAAAATTGATTTTCCCTAAAAAATATTGAATCTCTTTTCTATTTATAGGAATATTAATTAGATAAATAGCTTCAACTCATTTAGGATCAACTTTAATTCCATCCTTTGAAACTATATGCCCTAAAATTTTACTTTCTTGCATGGCTCAGTGTTATTTTTTTGGGTTTAGAGACAAACCACATTTTATGAATTTGTCAAAAATTTGTCTAATGTGCACCAATTGTTCAACATTAGAGTTAGAAAAATCTGTCAGGTCTTCCAGATAAATAACAACAAACTTATCTCTCTCACCAACGAATGTGATTACATTGCTCTCTGGAAAGTTGCTCCTGCATTCATACATAAAAGTTCCCCATGGAGTAGTAAATGCAATCTTTTTTCTATCATCTTCATAAAAATAAATCTGATTGTATCTTGAGAAACCATCGATCATAGAAATTATGTTAGCCCCTACTACCTTCTCTAAAACATAATCCATTTTTGGGAGGGGGTAGTTATCTTTAAGAGAAGACCGATTTAGGTTCCTAAAATCAACACAAATTCTTATCTCTCTGTTCTTCTTCCTAACATGGACCAAATTAGCCACCCATTCAGAGTATTTAAGGGGAACAATGATTTTTGCACCAAGGAGTTTTTTAACCTCATTTTCTATTACTGGCAAAAGGATTGGGTTTATCTGTCTAAGCTTTTGCTTGAAAGCCTCAATACCATGTTTTAAGGGAATCTTATGCTCAATAACAGAAGTATCATAGGTTTTTAAATCTTTGTAAGACCATGCAAAAAAATCTTTATATTGTTTAAGTAACTCAACATATTTACTCTTTATTTGAATCGGAAGATATTTAGATATTTTGACCATCTTGGGATTTTCATTTGATCCTACATTACAATATTCAACTTCTTCATGTTGAGGTCACAAAGTAGACTTTAAAGGTATATCATCTTGGTCAAACAACCTTTCTAGAGGGATAAGACCTTTGGGAATTTGATTTTTTTTAAGTAGGATAATTCGGTGATTTGCGATTTTATCTTGGAACTTTTCTGGGTTTTCTCCTTCCTGCATAATCTAAGCATGATCGTTCTAATTTTCTTGATCAATGTGGGTCTCAGAAAACTCATCTATCATTTCTAGAAACTTCTTGATTTGTTCATCATCTTCAAATAGTTGCTAGTGTTGAACATTGTTTGGAATTGAAGGTTTATGTCTCATCTCAATATGATACTTTATCTTCAAAACAGTAGGTGGTACAAAAGTTGCAACAACTTTGGCTAAGGAGTTATCTTGTTGATTATGCATTCTGGGAATAGAGTGGATCTTAAAAGACGAGAAGAAATTTTCTATGATATCCCAAGAACAATTTCTATATGACCTCAATCTCTGATGCTTAGCTTGGTATTGTTGTTTTATTTGTTTTACAATTAGCTCAACATCACCATAAACTATCAAATGTTTTATTTTTAGTTTTCTTGCAGCTTCTAATCCTAAAACTAAAGCTTCATATTCAAACACATTATTGGTATAATCAATATCCCATTGTAATCTATAAGAAAAAGGGATGTAATACTTATCACTTGTTGCCACAAATAAAACTCCAGCTCCTACTCCTTCGCAAGATGAATCACCATCAAAGAACATTTTCCACATGTCATCTCTAAAATTTATATGTTTCTTTGAAAATTCTATTTTTTGATTTTCTTCTTCTATACATTCTTCAAAATCATCATCTATGGATAATATACAATTGCCTAGATATTGATCAGCAACATAGACTGGATAGTTATTAGGGTTTTGGGGGTCACTTACAGTATAATCCATTCTAGTTTCTTTGTACAATCGAGTAAATTGTCCACCAAAATTTTGAATTGTAGCATACGTCATTTCTAACTGGATCGATCCTCCTAACTTCGCACCCCAAGATATTGATAAAAGCATGTCATACTTGGAAGGAACATCAGAAACAACCACATCCATAAGAATAATTTTCACATGATCTTGAGCAAGATTTACAACTAAATATGTAATCATACCCAGACACTTAACCTTTCTAGAATCAAAAGAGTATAGATCTTGATAAGGTATGGTAATTTGAAGTCCCAATTTTTCCATGATAATCTTAGGCATCAAATTATGCAAAGCTCCTTAGTCTAACATGCAATTGTGTAGTAAATGATCGTGCACAATCAGTGTAATATAGAAAGGAGCAACAAAATATTTATTATTCTCAATGTGTGGTCCAAACATGATTGTAGGTTTCTCATCCTACAAGTTGTTAACATCGGCTTGACATTCAGCATTAGAAAAATTTATTTCTTTTGCAATTTGATTTTTATAGATTGGATTTCTAGCAAGTTCAACCAGAGGCATTGGAATTTTAATTTTATTTAGTTTGTTTTCTAGATTGAAAGTCCAAATTGATTTTTCAATTTCCCTGGTCTGAACTTTGGCTTCTTTATTTTCTAGCTTCTTAGTCTGTATTGCTTTCATTTCAACTTGTTTTATTCGGGCATGTTTCATTTCAGTTGATGATTTAGTAACTACTGCCTCATTCTCTTTGTTTCGAGATAAAATATTTTTTGGTGGAGTATTTATAGAATTTTTTTCTCTTGGCCTCAAATCATATTTATGTTGGAGATCAGCCATTATTGAATTAGAGAGACCTTTGTATGTAGAGTCTCCCAAATTGTTGATATTTTCATCATCATTAAATAGAGATTCCATATCCAAGGATTTCTCATAATCTTGTTTGGTTAGATGAGGCTCAAGATCATCATCACTGAGGTTGTTTAGATCTTCATCTAATTCATCATAATCTTGCACCTCATCTCCCAGTATGAGATTCTCAGTTTTAAAAGGAGCTTGAATCTTTTGTTCCTCATTTTTTATTTTCCTTTGTTGTATCTAAGGATTTATGTTAGGATTTCCCCTGAATTGATTTCTAACATATGAATCAGGTTTGGATTTTTCCATTTCCATCTTGGAAATTTTATTTGATAAGTCTTTAATAATTTTTTCCATCTCATCCATTTTTTCCTCTGACGAAATTTTTCCAGATCTAGAGTGCCCTGCTTATTCTTTAAAATGCTCGGGTTCTCTTGTTCCCATATCAACTTTAATTTTCAATTTTCTAGATCCCATCATATTGGATTTAATCTCTATAGCATCATCTTGCATCCTTGCTAAAGTAGTGGATCTTCCTTCTATCAAAAGTAGAGAGAAATCATAATCAAAATCCCCTGCAAAATTGACTTTTGCCGTTGGCTGAGAAGGTTTAACTTCAGTCAGTATCTTGTGATAAATTTTATTAAATATTTGAATAAACTCTAGGACTGTTTCAGATGTTTTCTTTCTCAAGCCTCCGAATTCGGTTAAATAATATAGATGATCTTTTTTCTCACCCCATTACCTTAAGAAGGAAGTTTCTAGATCATTATGTGATGGTATAGAGTCCACTAGAAGTCCTCTAAACCAAGTTCTTACCTATCCTTCAAAATTTTGTACTAACAATCGCATGTAAACATCTTCATCCTCGATACTAGGGATATCGATGAATTGGTCAAAAAATACTATATGTTTTGTTTTTTTTCAAATAACCTTCATCCGTGAATTTAGGGAGGCTCTTCATGTAATTGTCAGGTAAATCATGTAGGATAACAGGAATATCCAAGGGAGCATATCTAGCAGGGACCTTGGAAAATATACTTGGAGGTTGAACTGGTATATTTCCATGTCCTCCATCCCCTCCAGCACTAGTACCAACACCTCCAGCACCAACCATTAAAATTCTAGGAGAAGAAATTCGAGAACTAAACATGAGATTATCAAAAAATTCAAAAGACTAATCTACTAAACTTTCAACTGGTTCGAGACGGTGTGAATGAAGTTCAACTAGATGATCGTAAGGTGATGAAATATCTAATTGAGGAGGAAAAAGAAACAACAAGGCATGAATTTGAGTATAAAAAGTAATCTTCGGGGTTTTTGAAAATATGAACTTTTACTTCAGTAAGAGAAAGAATCGACTGTGTACAGATGTTAGTAGGGATTATAAAGGATTGTTGGCCCTTGACCAGGTTTTGTCGAAACATTGGTCATGTTTGACCAATTTTGGGACTTTGATAGGTTGATTGAAGACAGAGCGCAAGGCGAAGAGGATATCATGGGATCTCGCCCTTATTTTGCAGAATTTTTGGGTTTTGGGTTTATGTAATGAGTATGGGATGTTGACCCATGGGTTTACCCATGCTTAGGCCCTTTTGTAATGTATAAATAGAAATCTAGGCAATGTAAGTACTGTTGATACTGAGAGGGGGGTGAATCAGTATCAAGTACAATTTAAAACATTTTTCAACTTATACTTAAACCATTCAATTATATCCAATGAGAAATGAACAATAGTATAAGATTTATACCAATACAACACAATACACCATGCACAATATATGAGAAATAATCAATAGTTATTGTTCAAGGGAAGTAATGACTTCCAAAGGTAGCTACAGCTTCCAAATGTAAAGGGAGGGATAAACCTCCAAGAGGAAGATACAATCCTCCAATATCAAAAGAGAGTTTAACTCTCCATCCTTTCCCCTTCCTCCCACCCAAGAATATATGAGAGATAATAAAACTTTACATTAAATCATCACCATCAACCAATCATCACATAGAACCTGATAAGGCTTCCTGAGACTTCTTCAATTTTTGCAATTATTCAATTCTTGGAGTACTCTAATCCTGTAAATAAAATTACTCAATTTATTCTCTGAAACTCCTCCAAGTTTCACTCCTTGAATCCTCCTCAAAAAGAAGTTATAGAAATAATGGTAGACTTTATTCAATTCTGGTCTATTAAGTAGAGTGAACTTGAACAGAATGCCCCACGCTCAATATTTAATATCCAATTCTGAAACTAGTACACAAGAAACTACAGTCCGTACTCTTTCCAATGAAAATTTTCCCACATCATATGGATTCTCGATGAAGATGTTATGACTATTTTACCCGAAACACCTATTTATTGACTAGCTTCAGGACTGGTCACAAACCCCATCTTCCACAGAGTGTATCTCCATAATTGTAGCAAATCAAGAGATGAAATTTTTACCATAGGTACCTTGATATGTCTTCTCAATACCATAGAAATTTCACCATCTGAATCGTTCTAGAAACAAAGTTATAGAAAAAATGATAAGATGACCTGAAAATAACATACCTTAGAACACATCACCAAAAGACTTCATCCTCTCTTGAAATCTGGCCTTCTTTACTTCTGATTTCCTCTGAAATTCAACTTGTATCAATTGAATGTATAATGATGTGTATTTATACCATTTATGTCACTTCCTTTTAAAATTAGGACCGAACTGACAATTTCTTATTTTGTAATTCTTTTATTTAATTATCTTCAGGGCCTACATGTACTTCCTTCTTCAATTCACTTTGTCATCTTCAAAAATTCATTTCTCCTCAACCATGAGTATCCACGTGACATGTCACATACCACCGGAAATAAAATGATGTATATTATCCATCCATGGGTGTTGTATATGCATGTGCATTGTCCTTCACGTCCAAATACCTTCATCAATCTTGCTATCCAAAACCCATGACTAGGGTTGACATCAATGACAACAACCAATCTTCCAACGATCTCCCCCTTCATCATTGATGGAAACACTCATGCTCCCCCTATCATCATGACCCCAATTTCTCTCCCCCTTTGACATCAATGGAAAAGGTTAGGGCTGCTCCCCTTGAGTTTAATGGAAAGATGTAACTCTCTTCTTTGGGGTTGCTCCCCCTGAACATGTGGCACTCAATAATACTTCATCCTTATTTTTGGTCTTTGGGACTTTTTCTTCCTTAGAATCCTTTTGTGTGGCTTATGTCTTCTCTCTCTTCTTCATGTCTAGGATGTATATGTTGTTCGTTCTTCTTGTTGCAGTTGCAACCAATCTTCCTGAGTTATTTTCTCTGATATTACATTTTCGAAAGTCAAATGTAAGAGTGTATCCTTGATCACACATTTTACTAACACTTAGTAGATTATGATTCAATTCTTCAACCAATATGTTTAAGGATAAATTCGTGAGTGCGGACACAGAACAATCTCCCCAGATCCACCTGGATCTGGAACAAAACGTGACATAATACTACTCTTTCCCTAGATCTAGCTATTGAACGAACTAAGAGAAATGGATAGTGTACATACTTTATGAACGCTCTCCTTTAATCTCTGTTGTTCCTTGATCTGCTCCGATGCTCTTGTGTCATCCAATCACAACAACACAAACCAATCACAGCAAAGGCATTAATATATTCAATACCTAGTCTATACATGTGATCAAGGAATCATGTAATAAGATGACATCATCATTATGGGAA
>ML782945.1:322931-346593 GCA_009831015.1 Picea engelmannii
TTCTGAAAGTATTCTAATTGTTTCTTTAAGCTTACAACTATCTTTTCATAACTACCCAATTCACTTCTTAGTTTTCTACGCGTGTCTTTGAGCTTGCTATTTTCAATCTCAACATGCTTCAATTTTTTAAGATTCTCATCTTCCTGTTGAAACATTTCTACTTCATGATTTTCTTCTTCTTCATTGTCATCTCTTTCAATCATTGGATCAAGACATTCAAATTCAACATGTCCTACTCCTTCACAATTAAAGCAAAAGAACTGACCTCTATTTTCTTCTTTGAAATATGAAATGTTGTAATCTTCTTCAACTTCTTCTACTTCTTCCCTTGCATAAAGTTCTTGTAGCTTGTCCCAAAGCTCTTTTGCTGATGCACATGATCCCACCTTGGATTTCACTGACTCTGTCAATTCATCCAAGATGGTGTTATAACCCTAAATTGCACCACACATGCTTACCTGGCATCATGCCAACTCATATCCCTTCTTTGCCAAAGCACTGCTGAACAACTCTTTGAAAATCCTCTTTTATAAAGGCCCATGCACCCTAATCCATTACTGCACATGTGTACACACTGGCTGAACCAAAATAGCCCGTGTGGACTGACAAAAGCATGAAAAAAGGAAAGTTGCCGATGGAACACAAAAGCTATGGGTGAGTTAACTGAAACTCTCGGCCATGCATGGCCGAGGGTTCGTCCAAATACCTAGCTCCTTCTAGCCTATAAAAGAAGGGGTAGGGGTCCCATTTGGAGGAGGAAAAATATAGAAAAGAAACTCTGCCCATTTACGTATTCCCATTGTCCCAACCCTTTAGCCTTTCCTTGTGCCAAAGGAGATTCAAAGAAAAGCATTTGGAGGATAGAAGAAGAGGAGCCCAGGATCAGGTTCAAGGAGCGGTGGCCGGTCTCAACTTTTGTAAGTTGACTCATTCAAAGTAATAAAGAAAATTCTTTTGCCATCCCAATTCATGAACTGTTTATAGTTTGATCAATATATGTTTGGATTTCTAACCCATTAGTATATAAGTAGTATGCATGGATAGTTGTTGCTTGTCTTGGATGCAGGTCAGCTTTGGAAGGAGTATTGTGAACAAGTAATCAAGCACAATGGAGGATCGACATCAAACGCCGAGAACGAGGTAGGTTGATCTTTCCATGCATTTACTAAAAAAAGGGGATTTAAATCTAGGGATGAAGGTAGAAAGTAGTTTCTCTTCGGTTATATCTGCATGAAAAGTTTGAACTCTATTTGCTAGTCCGTAGGAAGATTTTCTCAAAAACAGAATTGGCGACCGTACTGGGGAGACTCTCTAGGGTTCCTGGAATTTTATTTAGTTTTTGGGTAGTTTTAAAGACTAGTTTTTCTTGCCTATTTTTTCTTTTAATTTCTGTAAGGTTTGAGCTAGCAGAGAGTCTGGTTTTCCATACCAGCTTTCTCTAATTTGCTTGACTATGTTTTTCGGGACACATAGAGGTACACACAGCCTATATAAGGTCTGCATGTGTGTGCCCGTGCCCTACTCTCTTACAGCCCGCGTGTGAACGCTAACTGAAGAGGTAGCAATAGCGTGTAGAGTTCAGAGAACTTCAGAGGCATTCATCCTCTTCCCTATCATAATCACACATTTTTAGGGGGTTTTCTGAAATTTTGTCTGAGTCTTGTTTGCTAGCAGTCCTATCTTAGATTGTTTTTGCCTTATCATTTTTTCCTTACATTATTTGTTTTTATGTCAAAAAGAGTGTTCAAGTCTTCAAGGGATCCTGGTTATCAATATCAGTGGTCTCTTCTTGGTTTGGTCTGTCTGTTTTCATTTTTTCTCAGAATTTAGATATACACGCGGCCTGTACAAGGTAAACTTGCGTGTACACGCCCTCTGTCTATATCCAGCGCGCGTTCACACGCGTGTTGTTTGAGTAACAGTTGCATGCTTGTGCAAGATACTTTTTGTTGAGGGTAAGGCAGCCATTCTTTCCTTTGATAAGAATTATTCCTCTCAGGTGTTTGAATCTCTGTTTGAGCAGTCAGTAGCTTAGGATTAATCTTACCCTTAGCCTGCTTTTTCTCAGTTAAAAATTTGTCATAAAAATAAAAGAATTTTTAAGGTTTTTAGACAAGTATGAGAGTCATTGTTTTTAGAAAAATTGCTAGTGTGTGATTTTTGACTTGATTCTGTGCGATCTGTGATTAGGCCAAAATTGTTTTTCTTGGTTTTTGCTTGTTGGTATTTTTCCTTTCTTTCTTTACTAGCATTTAAAAAAAAAAAAAAATCTCTTTTCATTTTCTTATTTGGTTGAAGAGTGTGTTTCTGCATTATTAACCAGGGAAAATTCATTGATTTCATAAGTTTTTGCAGTTTACTTAGAGCATAAGTAGCTTGTAGTCAAGTGAAATTTCTTTTGAGTTTGCTGTCCAAAATCTTAGAAAAATTAAAAATATTTCTTTTGAAAAGTTGTTGAAATTTTGCATTCAGTAAAAGATTTGTTTCCAGCTTTTTTATTCATTTTTTTCTTTCATCTTTTACACATCATCAATTTCACCTTCATAATCCTTGACGTAAGACAAATCCATAAAATTAACGCTAAATTTAAAATCTACTAGACTTTTATGTTTTTAGGGTTCATCGACTAGTTCAGGACTAGGGTCTTGGATTAGGTTGGAAAGGAAACTCTTCAAGGCCATTTAAAATCAAACATTGGAGTTTGAGATAGGGAGTGTCTAAGTCCAGTGTCGTGAAAGTTATCCGGGACCCCCCTCTAACACAGGGGATAAACCTGAGGTCGCATGCGAAAAGGTAGCAGAGATAACCCCTCCAAAGCTGGACCAATCGTAGTGGAGAACACATATGGAGGGCTTGTTTTGGGATTCCGTCGTTTGGATTTGCCACAGGGCTTCATGGGTCTTGAATCTGTTCAAGGTCCTCAGTTGTCTTCCAGACCATTTTCTCTCAATACCCTTGACAAGTTTTGGGCTCGATACCCTGCTCATTATGGTCTACTGACTTTTGACTGTACCCACCCGGTGACTGTTCGCGCGCTAGCAACCTAGTTGCCAATCTTTTTTAGGGACATAAATAAGTGAATGTGGGGGTATACTGTGGTACCTAGGACAGACATTGGGCCATACTTTGCAGAGTATACCTGGAGGGTGCTTCCGTGTTCAAGTTGCACTTGCACTGGTAAGTTGCTCTAGTGTTGGTTGTTGTAACTGTTCTTCCAATTAATTTAGTGTTTCTCTATATTATCTTCTAGGAGCTTTTAGTGTGTGTTACTTTTGAACATTTAGACTGCCTTAGAGTGTCTTGTATATTCTCACACAGTGGAGGATCCCAAGCTCCGCTGGTCACGAAGGCTTCTTGGCCTGCCGCCAATTACACTGGAGCCACCCCCACCACCATTAAGGCGAAAGCTAGACCAACAAGGGTCTTTTGAAGCGATCGGGTTACAAACCATTGTGCCCGACCAACCCCTGGAGGAATCGACTGTTTTGGACCTTGAAGCAACCGCTCTTAGCCCAGTTGAAACCCCAACCACTGATTTCTTGGCACCTTTCATTGTACCAATTCAATTTTATGAGTGCCAGACAGTGTTGCACACAACAATGGAAACAAATGATGTTACTCCTTCTGGGAATTCTTCAATTCCCACCACGGTTGTCACCACAAGAGAACTTCCATCTTCTAACCCATCGTCATCGGTCAGAGCCACCATGGTCTCGACTGCAACTACTTCACACAATGGTCTAATCTCATCTTTAGTGGCGGCCACAACCCCTTTCACACCAAATGCAACAAGCCCTCCATTCTCATATAGGATGCCTAGTTTGGGTACAAGTCCTGTACTTTCCTACTCCACTTTATAGACTTTGGGTCTGGGGGCAGGGAGCTCTAGCGATCCTCTACAAGGTCACATGGGGGGCGCTACTGCTCCTTTTAATGCTTTCCCTTACGGAGGAGGTCATATCCCTCCTTCTTCCCCTTCACTCGATGGATTGCATCAACAATCCGTCGGGCAACCTACACACAATAGTTTATTTGGAGTGGGGAGTCAAGGACCACCTTCCCATAGTATGCTGGTAGGTTCGACACCATTTTCTTTGAACAAAATGTTTGGTAACAACACCTTCTCATCAACCACTTTCCCGACTGGGGGCAACTCCATTTTTGGACAATCTAATCCTGTGCAGGGTACTATTTCTACACAGAGGGAAAACCTAGCAGGACCTTGGAATTCAGGGAAGGGATCCATTCCCTCATCCAGAATGTCGATCTGGGGAAATTCTTTCCACAATCAATGGAACCCCAGACAAACTACTATGCCTATCCCCACGGGACCGGCATGGGGTAATCCTTCCCAAAGTCCTTCAAATATAATGTATGTCCAACAATATATGTCCTATTTGGGAAATCAGTTGATGATGTCTCCACATATGAAAAATCCATATGTTGGCCAAAGCCATGGTTTCTACCAGAATCCGGGCCAGCAACCAAACTTTTCCTGGCAACCTGGTGCCAGTCAAACTCTAGGTCCCTTTTTCCCAAGTTATCAGCAACAACCCAAACTACCGTTCCTGGCGACTTTACACTTGCCAGATTTGACAAGGTTGTTGAATGACCCTATTTGTCACGATCCGTGTTGGCCTCCTATGCTAACGAAGTTGCCTTCGGACATTCCAAAGTTCAAAGCTAAGCCTAATGAAGATCCAGGAGATCATGTGACTACCTTCCATCTTTGGTGCTCATCTAACTCATTGAAAGATGACTCTATACAGTTGCGATTGTTTCAACGCACTCTCATTGGGAGTGCCGCGAAATGGTACATTGAGCTCAATCACTCAAGATACTCTTCTTTTGGAAAACTGGCGATGGCTTTCCTGAACCATTTCCAGTTACCTGTGAGATACGATGCTAGCATAGAGATGCTTACCAATTTCGAACAGACAACAACGGACCATATCTCTGATCACATCCGAGAATGGAGATGCCGGAAGAGTTTAATCAAGGTACCAATCCCACCATCATTCCTGCTTGAGTGGTTCCTTAAGTCTTTGGTTCCGCAGTTATCCAAAGATGTCACGACATCCAGAGTTTTCTCCAAAGAATATGCCATCATGAGGGCTCAACAGTTTGATCTCATCTATTCTCAGTCCGGTTTATTATACAACATATTGCTAGATGCGCCACGTTCAATACTGGATAAAACTAGACAGAGAGTTGGACTACATGCCAATGGTATTTTCGGTTCAGCACAAAGAAAGCCTGCTGAGAAATTAACAAAGTAGTTGCAGCAGTTATCAATACAACACACAACGGCTAGCCAAACTACTGCTTTGGCTGCTCCCTCTACCAAAACATCAAAAGTACACACAGTGCATTTGACTAATCCAAAGGCCACCCAGTAGCCTGAAGGGAAGAAAAAACAACGAAATAAGGGTAAGGGGGACAAAAAACCCAATGATAATGCTGGCGGGGACAACACTGAAAAATGAAAGGCGAGGTATCCATGAAACTTGTGTGTGGAAGACCACCCGACCCATCTATGTCCTCGACTTGCAGAGGCCCAAAAATTTGTTGCACAACAACAACAGGCAGTGTTGACTAATCCATTTCAACATGGGCAAAATCTAACTCAAGCCTCTGCAAGCACGGAAGGCGGCAGCCAAGAAACCTGTCCACCTCCGAACAACCTTGCATCCATGAAGGTATATATGGTTAGGGTTGATTCTTTCATATCGACTAGAGCGCACGATTATAGTAAACCAAGCACTTCTGAGAAGGGTAAAGAAGCTGATCTCCCATCTCTTCCTCTACAGATTGAGAAGATGTTGGGAGAAACAATGACATAGATTCCAAAAGGTGCATTTAAAAAAGATTCTCATAACCCAAACGTAAGGGCTGCCCAGAACTACTCTGTGGTGAAGGATTTATCAAAACCCCCTTGTGCGATGTCTGCTTTGGAGGTCCTCCAAAGCTGCCCTGCTTAGAGGAAAGCCTTTTTAATCGCTTTGGGATCTACTGAGACTTTTAATCTGGGTACCATCATGTTAGATGCAACTAACTTAAAACCTCATCTGCCTTACCACATAGCATTTCAGATAGTAGTGGCTTATCCCACAAAAAATTTTACTCGAAATATCTTCCGCACGGTGGTTGATAAGGGCGCCTCGACATGCGTTATGTCATTGGAATGTTGGAAGGCCATTGGCTAGCCCATTTTGTCTCCATCACCTACTCTCCTCATTTCTTTCAACAGTCGTTTGTTGCGACCACATGGCATCGTTCTTTCCCCATGCAGTTAGGAGGGAAGACCGTGTGTGTCGAAGTAGATGTAGTTGATGCTCCCCTCGACTATAACCTCTTGTTAGGACGGAGTTGGAATTATGCTATGCAAGCTGTGGTTGCTACAGTTTTTCGAGTCTTGTTGTTTCCACATGAGGTCCAGATAGTGACCATCGATCAATTTTCTTTCTCCAGACCTGACCCAACTTTGGGGGCATCCACAGTCCCGATGATTGATAATCCTCAACCAGGCATCATCAATTTAGGAGTTGGTTTGTGCCCATCCTTGATGGGTACCTTTGATTACCCACCTCCTCACGATGATATCGAATTTATATCCAATCACCATAAGGTTGATATTTTTCAAGTTTCATCGTTCCACACAACTTATTTCGAAGATCTCTAGATACTTCCTTCCCCATCAGCCCCAATGGACGAGACAGGGCATGCGGGTATTTCCATGCCCTTGTCTGCAGCTGAAGTAGTGTACTCTTTAGTCCAACAAGCTTCATCTAACAATCATCCGACTCCTGCACAAGAGTTATATCCACTTCTAGAGCCTATTTGGGCTCAGGTTTCTCTCACTAACATCGATTCGTTATACTTAGTCTTGCCTTCTGATGAAGCAATAATCGAAGCAATGACTAGTCTGGACAAACCTTGGGAAGATCTTCATCACAGATCATATTTTCTCCTATAGTTAAGCCAAATCGAAGCAGGAGAATTCACCGTGATCATGACGAGAGATCAGTCATGTCCTATTGATCTCTTAGCTACACATGAAATTTATGTTGAGGGCAATATGGAAACTATCACTGAAACAATACCAATCAACATCTCCCGAAACCCTGGCATCGTGGAGAACATCTTCATCGGAGAAGATTTCTCCCTCGAAGAGATTCAAATCTACACGTTTCTTTTCAAAGAATTCCATGACGTTTTTGCCTGGTCTTATGAGGAAATGCCAGGTATTGATCCAAAAATAGTTGAACATGAAATCACAACGTATCCTGATGCCAAGCCTATTCGACAGAAGATTCGTCTAGTTAATCCTAAGAAAGAAATAGCCATCAATATTGAGGTAGAGAAATTTCTAAAGGCAGGTTTTATCTATCCTATCCATTTGACTCAATGGGTGTCAAATCCTATGTCAGTCAATAAAAAACAAGGCACGATTCGTGTATTTACCGACTTCCATGATTTGAACAAGGCATGTCCCAAAGATAATTTTCCAACACCATTCATTGACTAGATCATTGATGAATGTGCTGGTTGCGAAGCCTTTTCTTTCATGGATGGTTTTTCGGGATATAATCAAATCCAAATCAAACCCGAAGACCAACGCAAAACGACATTCATTTTTCCTTGGGGTACATTCACATATCGTAAGATGCCTTTTGTTCTTAAAAATGATGGAGCCACATTCAGCGGGCCATGTATTTTTCTTTTCATGATCTCAAGCATATAGTCGAGACTTATCTAGATGATTTAACATCACGATCTCGCAAGAAAACGTATCATCCCACACACCTTAGACTTATCTTCGAATGCTGTCGCTACTTTCAGATTCGCTTGAATCCAAATAAGTGAAACTTCTGCGTAACATCAGGACGTTTTTTAAGTTTCATCGTATCAACAACAGGGATCATGGTCGATCCTCTCAAGGTGGAGGCAATAATCCAGTTTCTCCCCCCCACGCAAAATCCTTCAACTTCAGAGTCTACAAAGAAAGGAAAACTTTTTATGAGACTTCATTGCCAACTATGCTAAAATCACCAAGGGATTTATGCGCTTACTGAAGAAAGACATTCCTTTTTACTGGGGCGATGCCGCTCAACACTCTTTTGATGCATTAAAACACGCCCTCACAACGACCCCTCTGCTACAACCACCTAACTATAACAAAGATTTCTTATTATATCTGGCTGCTGTAGAGTCAACCATTGGCATGGTTTTAGTTCAGGAAGATGATTTGTTCTTAGAATACGTGATATATTACTTGAGACAAGGCCTCGTAGGACCGGAAATCAATTATTATCATATTGAAAAACTTGTGTTGGCAGCAGTTCATGCTATTCAATGGTTCCGTCATTATGTTCTGTTTCATAAGACCATCGTCATTGCTGTCATGAATCCATTCTAGTACATGTTAACACGATGGGTAATAGGCAGAAAAATCAGTAGATGGATAGTCATCCTCCAAGAGTTTGACTTAGACTTCATTTCAACAAAGTCCAAAAAGTCATTGGTCTTCGCAGAGCTTATTTCAGAACTTTCGGTTGAGTCAGGTGACGTTGTGCCTGAAGAATCTCCTATCCAGGGAGATATGTTTTTGATCACATCTTCAGATCCCTGGTATAGAGATATAATTATCTATCTCCAAACTCTGAAGTGCCCCACTTCTGCTTCTTGTGATGAGCGTCGGCGTATACGCCATCAAGCTAAGAATTATCTCATACTCAATGATATGTTCTATCAGAGAGGTGTAGACTGCATCTTACGTCGATGTCTCACACATGAGGAGGCTGTTATCATGCTTAATGATTTCCATACCGGAGCTTGTGGAGGTCATTTGTCTGGGTTTCTAACAACCCAAAATATTCTACGAGCAGGTTACTTCTGGTTGACACTTATCAAAGATTGTGTAGAGTCAGTCAAGAAGTGCCATCCATGCCAAATCGTCTCTCGGAAGATGAGGGCACACCCTGCTCCCATGTTTCCTGTCATCATAGTTGGTCCCTTCACCAAGTGGGGGATTGATTACACTACTTTCAACCCCCCTTCATCAAGGGGGAACCACTATATCATTTTAGCTGTAGAATACTTCACTAAGTGGGTCGAAGCTATGCCAATGTTTAAAGATGATGGAGAGACTGCATCTCTCTTTTTATTCAACCAGATCATAGCAAGGTTCGACATCCTGAGAGAGATTGTTACTGACCATGGAAGTCACTTTAATAGCCAAATGATGACCAAATTAACATCAAATCTTAGGTTACGGAAAGAGCATTCATCACCCTACTACCCCAAATCCAATGGGCAGGTGGAATCTATAAACAAAACTCTTAATACTATTCTACAATGAACTATCAACTTAGCCAAGTCAAATTGGCATTTGATGTTATACTTGGCATTATGGGCTTACCGAACATCTGTTAAGACTGCAAATGGCTTCTCACCTTTTCAACTTGTTTACGGGCTAGAGGCAGTCTTGCCCATCGAATGTCAGATCCCATCTCTAAAATTGGCAGTACAATTATTTTCAGACACTTCTCCACTTGAAGAACAGTTAGTATACCTTGAGCATCTCAATGAGCAGTGTTGTGATGCATCCATAGCCAACGAGGCTCACAAACACAAGGTCAAGTGTCAATATGATAGGTTCGTTCGTCCTTGGATTTTCTCTGAAGGCGACCTTGTCCTGGTCTATGACCAAGATAAGGACCCCTTGGGGGTAGGGAAATTCAAACCCATGTGGTTCAAACCTTTCATCATAAAAGAAGTATTAAAAAAGGGCGCTTATCATCTAGTTGATTTTGAAGGGAATGCTTTGGCGGAGCCTAGAAATGGGCTCTACCTCAAGAAGTATTACTCATAGGCAGGTCACTGTGGGTAACTTTTTGTAACATATGTATAGTCTTTGTACTATTACTTTTTAGTTTCTTTTAAATGTTATGGACGTGTCATTGATGTTATCTTTCATCAATATGGTAGATGTCAAGTGATTCTAAGGTGTTTGTTGGGTATGTAGATGGTGCTAGTCGGTACACTCGGAGGCTTGCCTCCACAGCTTGGGTAATATTTACACCTCAGGACTCCCAAAAAATAATGGGTCTTCTTTTAATCCCTTTTCAAACCCTCTAAACATGAAAATATTGTTGAGCGATCTTGTGGTCTTTCACGCTTGTTAAACTGAAATTTGAAGTCACGTCTGTTCGATGGCAGTTTACCCCTTTTTTGGTCCAAACGGTCAACTGTACGAACAAATGTATACTCTATGGAACTTCCGTTCTTTAGAAGAGTACTCTTAGGTATAATTTTATCCCTTTTTCAGGCCTGAAGGACTAAACTTATGAAAAAGGAACCCCCACAGAGTCCATAGTTAATCTCTTTTCAGACTCCCTAAAATTGAAAAGATTGTTGAGTGACCTTATTCTTTCACACTCATTAAAATTGGTCCAGAAGAATATTCCCGACGGAGTCCATAGTTAAGCTTCTTTCAGACTCCTTAAAATTGAAAAAATGGCCGAGTGATCTTGTATTTATCACACTCATTAAAATGGTTTTGAATAGACGTCTTGTTGGTGCTAGTTTACCCCTTTTTCAAACTGACTAGACTACCTTCAAAAAAGGTACCCCAATGAGTCTCCTTTTATGTTTTTTCAGACTCTCTAAGTATGAAAAAACACCGAGCTTACCTTCTCTGGGTTCGTTAAACTTACATCGAAGGACGTTACCATTGTTTGTTTTTTTAACCACGTTTGCATACCTCATACGCCAGCCTTGTAATAGTTTTCTTCTGCGTCTTAACACCTTTGGCCCCCGAAGGATTTTTCCTGAGTATCATTCTACTAGAACATCAGTATTTTTCTTGTGCCTTGAGCTTGTATGTTTGCAACACTCCTTCCTCCTTTGTAACATAATATTCCTTTATTCTTTTTCCACAATTATTGAAAAGAACAAAAAAAAATCAAATATACCCCAAAAAGAGGAAGGGAAAAGTATTTTCTTTATTGGCAACATAATGAGTCGCCCTTGGATAAAGTACATCTGTCCGTTTGTTCATCAGACTATGGGATGTAGTATGACCTTAGGAATCTTTTCTCATTATAAAGAATTGTGTCCTCCACCATTTGGTTATCCTTCCGAACATATGGAGAGTTTGCATTGCCTCCTGCTTTGTAGACTTATGATTAACATACATGCTGCCTGAGTTTCATCATTTGTCGTGCTATTTCCCAAGAGAATTTTTTCACCAAGCCTGAGTCGGCCCCTTTGCAATATGTCTCTTGTCCTCATACCTGGCCATCTTGAACATCCAATCAAGTCCTTGTTCAAAATCACTGAAGCCTTCAGTCTGATCATCAAGATTATCAAGTTCATTATTGACGAGTCGTTGAAGACCTCTGGGTAGTGCAGTCGTACACTCATAATACACTCCTACCCGAGTTTTGAAGATTTTGAAGTTGTTGCTCGAGCTCTGAAGATCTCATCTCCAACCATCAAGCCGAATAAACTTCTGGAAGATGGATACTCTATATGTATATCTTTCTGATTTCGAGATGTAGCTCCACTGTGTATTGTTCGCGGCTACTCTTTATACTTATTTGACATGGATCTACAATGTATTTTATCGGTAGCCATGATTCTATCCCGAGCATGGGTATGCCCGCCTCGGTGAGACATTTTTTATTTTGCAGATGACACCTCCCGGTTCCTAATCCTTGGGCTCAATTGTTCGGCACATCAGTAAATATTGGTAATGTATTTCGGCCATCAAATGCTCTTATGACCTCACACATTAGGGGGCATATGTTATAACCCTAAATTGCACCAAACATGCTTACTTGGCATCAAGCCAACTCATATCCCTTCTTTGCCAAAGCACTGCAGAACAACTCTTTGAAAATCCTCTTTTATAAAGGCCCATGTGCCCTAATCCATTACTGCACGCGTGTACACGCTGGCTGACCCAAAACAACCCGCGTGGACTGACAAAAGCACGAAAAAATGAAAGTTGCCGATGAAACACAAAAGCTATGGGTGAGTTAACTGAAACTCCTGACCATGCATGGCCAAGGGTTCGTCCAAATACCTAGCTCCTTCTAGCCTATAAAAGAAGGGGTAGGGGTCCCATTTGGAGGAGGAAAAATATAGCAAAGAAAATCTTCCCATTTATATATTCCCATTGTCCCAACCCTTTAGCCTTTCCTTGTGCCAAAGGAGATTCAAAGAAAAGTAGTTGGAGGACATAAGAAGAGGAGCCCAGGATTAGGTTCAAGGAGCAGTGGCTGGTCTCAAATTTTGTAAGTTGACTCATTCAAAGTAATAAAGAAAATGCTTTTCCCGTACCAATTCATGAACTGTTTATAGTTTGATCAGTATATGTTTGGATTTCTAACCCGTTAGTATATAATTAGTATGCATGCATAGTTGTTGCTTGTCTTGGATGTAGGTCAGATTTGGAAGGAGTATTGCAAACAAGTAATCAAGCACAATGGAGGATCGACATAAAATGCCGGGAACGAGGTAGGTTGATCTTTCCATGCATTTACTAAGAAGAGGGGATTTAAATCTAGGGATGAAGGTAGAAAGTATTTTCTCTTCGGTTATATCTGCATGCAAAGTCTGAACTCTATTTGCTAGTCCATAGGGAGATTTTCCCAACAACAATAGCTAATCAAGATAATACAAAGAATACAATAAAAACTTCTTGAGGACTACGAAAATGAAAAGCATCTTCATCATGTATCATCTCTATTCTACAGGATTATCTAATATTTTGTATTTCATTCCTTTTGTAAAATAAATCTTGTTGAACATGGGATGAGGCTCAAGAAAAATTCGACACTCATCTTATCATTGCTTTGTTTTCTCTAAAAACAGGTGATAAATAAACAATATTCCTTGTTGAAAATTCAAAAGAAAAATAAGGTATGAGTTCCTATTCGTCTTTATAGACCGAATAAAATTTAAAAATCGATTGAAATAAATGCGAAGGAAGTTTTTATCATGATGACGTTATCACCTGATCTAAAAATTGGAGATGTAGAAAAATATAACTCTAAGTGTCATGCTGATAAACTCTAAAGATATCTTTGATATTAAAATAATAATAAAAATAATAATAAACAAACTCGAAATAAATCTGAACAATTATAATAACTACGGGAAAAAGCATAGTAAAAACTTCTATTTAATACACAAACTTGTGTGGGATTAGGATATTTTTGATTAAGATCCTCCAAATCCTTGATTTGGTTACTTCTGCCTCTCCCCAAGTTCTTTCCACTCCATATTTTCTTTCTCCTTTTTCTTCCTTTTAGTCTTCATAGAAATAAAGAGACTTATCCTGACTTTGAAAACTCAAAAGCATATTTTCAAAACAAGATTAGGCGAAATTTTTTACGTTCCTTTGATTTTAATTGAAAAAAACATTTCTAGTCTAATCTTGATAATTTTTAGCTTTGATATTATATTTTAAACTGACAAACCCACTCAAGATTTATCCCTAAAATGATTGAAATTCCAAAAAACGTTTCTCCTATAGGTGAAGGTGTACTGAAAATTGAAAGAAAGTTAGTTTAAGAGTATTCTTAAAATTGTAGATAGAACTTCTTTTTCATTTTAAAGATTTTTAACAGATATCATCCCTTGTATGTTACATACAACTTGATTGCCCCCACTTCAAAATATTAAAATCCAACACAGATAGTGAAAGGAAATTCATAATTCGATTTCCCCCATCTTGTCTAAAAGAGATGATGAAAGGAAATTCATATATTGATTTCCCTCATCTCATCGAAATTCAAATTCGTTAATTGAAGTGGCGAAAGGAAATTCAAAGGGAGAAGTAGATAACTTCACCGAGGTACTAAATAGGCTCACTAACAGTGAAGAAATATCCACGATATCTATAAGGCTTTCATACATATCTATATATCATACTATGTTATCTAGCTCTCTTTCTAGTGATATTTACATCCTGAACCAAGTAGGGATTCTCTAAATAAATTTGTTATATCTTATTAACCTTGAAGCGAACAAAGTCGGTCAAAGTATGATATTTTAGTTAAAATTATTTTGAGTATATTAAACAATTCTGAAATCAATTTTAAGAAAGGGGAATATTTAGTAGCCTAACTTGAGATCAATCATGAAGTGTGTTTTAAATATTTTGGATTTGGATGAGTTCATTTTTTCTGTGTATGATTAATTCTTAAATAAAACTAGAAAATGTTTTTCAAAAAAGAAATAATGACTCAATTTACCCAATAAAGACACCTGTTCTACTGTTCTTTTGTGCCTCACAGAGAGACACAATCCCCAGCTGAAGCCTATGTTAGAACACTTAGAATTTTGAACTTTTATTCTTTTATTTTTGCCTTTTAGAAATACAATTTCACCAAAAAAAATTGAGGAAATTGCCTTTTAATTAAATAAATCTTTGGTCATTATATATTAATAAGGAGCTTACAATATCGTTCGTCGATGAGTTGCACTAAGTTGATCAAATGGTTCTTGTGATCTCCAAAATGTAAAAGCCGCCCAAATTTTAAAAGAAAGCCTTTAACAGTCACTTCGAAGCTTCGCACTTTAGGAGTTTCAAGAAATCTAAACAACAAAAACCCTTAATCTATGAAGTCCCGAAGATAGTTCCTCGTGATAATTTATAAAATGACTTGTGGATGAATCATATGACACATGTCATTAAATATTTTCTTGGGATGACACATGGCACTTATTTTTAACATTTGTGTTATTTGATTCACACGATTTCAAGTGACATGTGTCACTCATCCTTTCTTGACACGTCACAAAGAAGGACGTCATCTCTGCCATGTTACTCTAGGAGTTTAAACAAAGATTGGGTTCACAACCATTGAAGTATCAAAGTGTCGGAGTATTGGATATCACAAAAAATTAAAAAGTGCTTGAAAGGGATAATAAAACATTTAACAACTTTAATTAATCATGATTAAGTATTAATTAATCACTCCACAAATTCGGTCTTTAGAGATTTCTCTTTTACTACATCGAAAACTCCCAAACGCTGAACCGCCGAAGTACGAACCACACTTTTAAACAAGTGAACTTCCGGAGCTCCGGAGTTCTGAAGCCCCAAAATATATATAACGGTTCGAACGTTTACTCTGAGAATTCGACCTTCAGAGGATTTATATCATCCCTCATCCAAAACCCCCGAATACTGAACTGACGAAGTAATTAAGGCTAATACAATTTTTAAAGGATGATTAATTGAAACAAAAAAACGATTAATTAGAGATTAACTTCCTCCGAGAATTCGGCCTTCGAGAGATTTCTACCCTCTTACATTGAAAACCTTCGAACACTGAACCGCTAAAGTATTAATTCCATTTATGATTGGCTAAAGTTAAATAATTCAGTAAATATTGTGATCTTCCAGGTAATAAATTCCATTAGATTTTTAATAATCTTTTTGTTAGAAAATCAATACAAAGATTGATATATTTTATGAATAAAACATTTCGAATCGCAAGTCATTTTACCATTTGCAATTATAATTTTTCATTCAGTGATTAAGAGCTTACAGACTTCTCTTGTTACAGGAAGGGTAATTTCATTTCCCTGAGGATTATGGCACCACACAAAGATGCAAAGAATCAATATGCATCCGTAGATGATTCCAATCCAAACACATACATTCTATCAGACACCACTCCACGAATTACAGACTCCATCAAGTCTTGGAAGTAGGTTTATGATATTTTAGAACATGAGATTATTATATGTCTGAATGATTCTACTGAGGAAGAGGACGAGTCCTTCTCAGCCAAGCTAATATTGGTAGCACAGTAAGAACTGCACAGGATTGCTACACGACGTAATATTATACGCTATAATGATATGATAAGCTAGGATCTGGAGCACGTCGACATTCAAACCAAAAGCATTATCACTTACCAGAAGACCTCCATCGACTCTTTTCGACCAAAGGACCTATAAGTAATGTATAAAATTTCTTTTACACCCAAATATACTTAAAATGCATTATTTCTTCTGGACTTTGAGAGAACAGAATTCACTCAATACGATAGATTTGGTCATGATATAATCAAAACCTGGTGGGGAAATCTGACAAAGCTCAAAGCCTACGCTCATGGTATGTATTACATGACGTCCTTGGATGCTCATATCTTATATATATCCATGATGCTCAGTCGTTTATTTGGGAAAAAGAACCCTACACATTTCTCAGTTGAGTGGGTGGCTACAATGAATGAAGTGGCTGAAGGCTACACTTTCAATTGGGAAAAAATGTTGTTGGACCACCTGGCTAAGGATATTGCTGAGTACCAATTGTTGATATCAAAAGAGAAACACACTCCTTTTTACATGTCCACATACATCATGGATTCCATTTTCTTCATGACCCCATTTCCCTTGATGAATTGGAGTTGGACCCTAACTAATTCAGAGCCTATGCATTTCTACCACTCCAAACTATGGTGAGAAAATGCTAAAGATTTATTTTATGAGATCTGTCACAACATAGTGGTACCTATTCATATAGCTATCTATGGCCACTCGTCACCCAGGATTTCAGAGAAGATTATGGGAAACTTAGGCACTTTTGGAGACTGGTACATGGAAGAGAACTTCTCTTACATTAGAGTGTTCGGTTGCTCCATTCCTCCTCATGCCATTCCAAAAATTTTAACTGATAGGATGGTGTGCTGAGAAGTGGCATACCAAACAGTAGCAGGAGGAATCACTAAGGAATTAAAAGTGGCTCAGAAAAAAGTATGACCAACTTTTCCCATTCAGGTTGGTATGTTTACATTGTTAGATTTTGGTCATTGGAAGATGACAAATTAGTTGACATCGAATTCAAAAGACATGATCCACATAAGGTGGTAGAGAATAATTTGTCTCAATTCACATGCAAAGATACATCCACAAAGAGTCTCCTTATGATGAGTTTTTTAGGGGAGCTAGATCCTATGAAGAAGTTCAAAATAGATTTCAGACTCTGCCCCCTGACCAACAGGCTGGTTTCCTCAGCTTCCAAAATCATAGACGAAACAAATTTCCAAAGATTTTACAAGGAGAGTCAAGGCCTATTCCATATTCATAGGAAGCTAAATCCGCAGAATCTCAGCCAAGTTGCTCCACTAAAAACAAAACTAAAGAAGTATTGAAGAGTTTAGACGGGTTATTTAAAGAGATAAAAACATCACTGTTAGGTTTAAAAGATCAATATATATTATCCCAGTTTGAAGATTTCATGAATTAGGGACAAGTTTTTCCCCATTCAACACCAGTTACTTCTGCTGGCATCCCAAGCACAATAGGTCCAGAAAGATCCACCACAATTATCTCTCTGATTCCCTCATTAACTCCTTTAGTGACCTGTTTTGGAACCCTGAGTTCGAAGGTCGTTCACATAGATGAACTTACTCCTATCTTTCCTGAAGAAATGCCTCCTTCAAGTTTATTTTTCAACAAGAAAATGAAAGCTATTGTAAATAAAGAATCTCAACAAAAATATGGAGTAGTTACTCAAAGGAACAAAATAGTGTATGATAGAAAAGGCCAAGATGATCCTGAGTTTGACAAGAAGGTTGTAGATTCACTAGGGGCCTTCACCACTGCCAACCAATGGTCAGTAGATAATCTAACCAAGCAACTGGAACAAAAATCTCTCTTGGTAGAACAAATGCAGAATGAAATGCAAAAAAAAGAAAAAATTGTCAAGAGCATAATGAATCAAGACATAGAGAAAATCAGATTAAATTATCAACAATAGGTGAAGCAGTTACATGCGAAACTCGAGTTGATTCACCAAAAATCACAAACCATCAAAGCGATGATTACTTAGTGGGACATTTTGATAGAACAATTTCAGTCCAAATTATTCTTAATGGAGAACACAATAATAAGCATCACTGCTTTCAAAGCACATGCATCTGAAATCAATGTGAAGCTGGAAGCTGTCCAACAAGATCTATATCAAAAAGTGGATACTATTCAGAAATACTATCAGGAAATAAATAATTCTCTTAAAAGTATTTATGTGAAATAAAAGGATGCATGTTTGGACAGATCCAAGTTTCAGGAATTCGTTATATGGAGGTAGAAAGCCAATATCCTTGGTCTCACCCCTTTTTCACAATATGAACAAATGAAGGGTGAAATGGCCTTGAAATTTTGGGAGACAAATGTAGAAGAAATAAAAACACTTGCCAGAGAGGAAAAGGAGGCTTGTATGGATACACTATCTTCTATATAAACAAAAATGGTTTAATTTGAAGGAAATGATATCTTAGAGGCATTGGGGAAGATTGAAATAGAAATGAATAAGGAAAACTCTAGAAAAAATAAGGAAAATATTCAATCTGTCATCTAGCAGATGAATCTGATTGATTTGCTCAAGATTAATGAGTTGTTGGTGAAGCCAAATTTACAATATCAAATTACAGCCCAGGAAGTAAAGAAGATCCGGGAGAAGCTACCACTAGTACACTAGAAGGTGTTTTCCTTCGAATTGAACAAGAACGTTGAGCCTTCGAGATTTGTGGCAGCCTTGATGTATATGTGTATGTAGTTCAATGAATAGAGGAAAGAAAGTGCTTCTGCGAGAAAATGAAGGAGCTTATGAAGCACCAACACATCAAACCATAACTCAACAATATCTGCATTCTTTTTTTCCATTCAGATTGTATTCTATAATTAGAGCAGATATTGTGGAAAGTCCAACTTCTTTTAGTTGAGACAATTTTTGTATAAATAGATAGATTTTAGATCTATTCAAGGCTTCTTCTAGCCTAATGTAAAAGATAGAACTTTTTGAATATTAATACAAGTGCATACAGAGATTCTAAGTTTCGTTTCATTTGAGTTATGTGTTTTCCATGTGTTTCCATCATTTATTAGATTCCTTCTATAGTTCTTGAAGAGTGAATGATTACAATTTAGTAAAACATCTACTGTGATCTTAATATATCAGAAGTCCATTCCATTACAATTTTCCTTGTGTTCTTACTTTGAGTAAAAGCAAGACCTGTGATGTGCGTGAATTGCTGCATTCTTAATATTTTTTCAAGGGAACATCTTCCATTTTTCTTCTACTGCAAATAAGGTAATACTTATCTGTAATTGATACCTTGCTTTATTTTAACAGTTTTGTCAATCATTTATACATCATTTGAAATTAAAATTAAGACTTAGATAACGAGATACAACCTTTGTACTGTCTTATCATAAATTTCACTTAAAGTTATTTCTCAGAAAACTGAAGGTAGAAGAAAACACTTATAAAAAATTTCATTTAAAATCTTAGGAACAATAATAATAATAATAATAATAATAATAATTTTTAGCTGAGTCAACTCTAACATTAATACCTCAACATCTCCCCCATATTGGATTGAGCACCTCATTACTTTCGATGCAATTATTAAAATAAATATTTAAAAAGTCAATTTTCTTTTCATTTTTTAATCTTAAACTTGTTTTTTAAATAAAAATATTTATATTTGTTATTTCATTTATAAATATAAAAAATATATAAATATGTATAAGTTTAAATAAAAAAATTTATATTTATTATTTCATTTATAAATATAAAAAATATATAAATATGTGTTTGTAACTATTAAAAAAATGTTCTTTAAATAAACTTTCCAATAAAAAGGATGGTGTTTCTAAACAATTCCCTCATACCAATTTCCAATAAAAAAGAGATGGTGTTTCTAAAGAATTTCCTCATACTAGTTGTTGACACTTGAATCCGTCAGGATCGAAACGACAACCTCTTTGAGTATCTTGGATTTGGGGGAGTTCTATGAAGCAAACCCCAAATATTTAGTGCTTGGATTTATATGAAAATGGTTCTTCAGTAACCCAATATGATCTTTATGTGAAACACAAGTCTTTTAATAAAAAAATATTGAAAGATGGCTTCAACATCATAATTAAATTGTGATCAATATCACACACAATCTTATTAGTAATATATAAATACATCCATATCTTCTTCATAGGAGAGAATGAATTGATCGTCTCAAATAATTTTAACAGAGTACTGCAATTAAGATCAAAATATAATTTGATAGGTCAACCTCAAATACCTCATATTCAAAACTCTGGGTTACAAGATATAGTCAAGATCAACCCCGAAACAATTATTTGTTGAGTTTTATTCATGAAAATATGTTCTTCATCACAACAAGCTTTGACAACCATGTATGTGGCTGCAAATACTCCATGATCATATAATAAAATACTTTAGAAGAATATAAGAAGAACACTCAACAAATCAACTTTGTGCCCAACTCTGAGATTCAAGCATAAAGCTATGAGAAGTGGTGTAGAAGAATATATATAAAAAAATGGAGAAGATAGAGATTTCTTTCTTTTGATCAAAAGCTTGATTGTGTATCCATGGTTGTACCTTCTTCTTCCTTTGATATTATACCCTTCCCCTCTCACAATACTAATTACTGGACCTTTGATGGAGACTCTCTTCTCTTTTTAAGGATATATTTTCTAACTGCTTGAGTAGTTAGGGTTTCTCCCTTCTAGAAATTCTCGTACGAAAATTTTCTTGGAAAATTCCCTTTAAATAATGCTTCATTAATTCCTAATTAATGAACTCACATCATTAATATAAGTATATTGAAAATGGGTCCCTCTCCCTTTTTAATAAAAGTTTTTAATTAAAATTTTATTTAAAAAAATAATAATTCTCCACTAAACGAGGACAAATGTAATTTAACTTTCTAGAAGTGAAAACCAAATTTTTATCCATGTAAACCACTTCTTATGTTCTCTTCATCGTCTTATATTTCCAACAATTTAAAATTTTCCCAAATCCATCGCCCGGATCTCAAGATATGAGCTCGTGAAGTTGAGTTGTTACACAGACTCATTAAAAAATGCAGCTAACCGATATTTTAATTTCTGAGAATTTTTTTTCAACATTCAACACTTAAAAACTATACCATTGTCTTCTACATATAAATACCTTTACAACAATATAAAGTGTGCTGCAAATGGAGGTTGGGAGCTCAATATATATCCTTTGTAAGATTGTGACTCAGCCACCGTCGATCAAGTTAGCTTGGTAAGTGTGGACCCTTGATTTAATTTCGACCTCCTTTGTTGAATTTTGACTTTTCTTCATTATTCTTATCCCACATGCATGATAATAAAAAGTTCTCAGTCATATATAATGTTAAGTGTAACATACACTTGACAAGAAATACAAAAGAGAGGATACTATGGAGCTTAGATGAGTTGACCCTTGGAAAATCGTTGAATATAATAATAATTTTGCATGCCCAGTCAACCATTAATATGCCCAGTCAGAAATGATGAGTCACCCAACTAAATGTTTCCACATGTCATCACTCGGTAGGCCAACAATTTGCAAATAAGAATCTACCAGAATCTGCCATATGTCACCCAATAAAGCACACCATGTGTCACTTTTTGTATTTGTATGTTGCCACATGTATCTGAGGTAAATAGTAGTAAAAAGAAGTTGTAAAATGTTCTAAGTATTGAGAATCGGTCAGTATTACTTGCAAATAACATACGATATAAAAAAATATCAACCCTTACCAACCGAAGAACTCGAGAACTTGTGAACCCGCGGTAACTTATATATTTAGCTAAGTGTTGGAGGAGTTACATAGTAAAGAGTAGTAAAAAGAGTTGTGTGCATTATAAAGGTGGCGGAAGTCAAAGTGCATAGTGGGGGTGGCAGAGATAACACATACTCTTAGGAAATATCACCAACCCGCAAACTCATGGTAATCCATAGTAAATAAGACTAAGTCTGGAAAGTATATAATGGGTCATTTGAAATATGGAAAATATGAAAATGAAAATAAATATATGAAAAGTAAATGAATTAGGTGAAATTTGAGAAAGGAAAAAGGGAAAAGGAAAGAAATGAAAAATGAGATAATGAAAATGGAAAGGAAAATAAAAAGAAGTGGGAAAATAAAGGAAAATGGAAATGAAAGTGAACGTGGAAAGAAATAAAGAAAAATGGCTACGTGTGGAAAATGGTAAGGGGAAAATGAAATCAATGAGACAATGGGAAAAATGACTAAGTATAAAATGAGAGAATAAATAGAGGTGAAGGGAAAAGAGAGGAGAGAACATTTCACTTAGAACATTTTTCATATTTCTTCTTGTAATACCTCCATTGGAATTTTGGACAGAAGTATGTGTATCTTGGTCATGGAGACTCTGATTTTGATTCCGTGAAATCCATGGCGAAGCTGATACCGAGGGATATGCAATGAACATATAATAGTTCAAAAATTTTCATCTTCCAATATCATTTTTTAAATTATTCCAGGAGAAAGAATATATAGGTGACCAAATTTTGGTCAACACTAGTGTAGATTATACAATTGTCCTCATAAAAACAATAACCTGAAAAATATTTATATAATTATATCAATAAATCGCGAGCAACTTTTTCATGAAACATTGCCATAATTTGATTGCATTTCCTTGTAATTGAGAATATATAATCATATATAGATCTCCAAATACATATAGGTTGAGTGCCTTCCTCTTCTTCTTTTGAGTTGAAAGAACTTGGATGAAGAGCCAAGGATTTTCTTAGAAATATCATCATCTTTGGAGTTCAATTCTTTATACATATGATGATTAAAAAAAAAAATTCTTTTATTTCTTTTTTGTTCCTTTTCATTATTGGTATAAGGGACATAATTTGCATGTTATTTTTGTTGGATTACTGAGAGGGGGGGTGAATCAGTAATAACGTAATTATAATCCTTTTTCTTCAAATGTTATATCAATGTAGAATTATTATCCAATAATGAGCAGTAATAAATAAACAATCACACACATGCACAGTACACCAGTGTTTTACGTGGAAACCCAAATCGGGAGAAAACCATGGAATGATTTTTCTTATATGTCTTGAAGAATTACATTCATTGGAAGCACAAACTTCCTTTGTTTTCTAGCTGCAACTGGAAGGAGGTTCCAACCTTCTAGTTTCTCAGGCTACAACTCGAGGGAAGCTCCAACTCCCCAAATCTTTGGCTACAACTAGAAGGAGGCTACAACCCCCAATGTTCTCTGGCTATAACCAGAAGGTGGCTACAACCACCTTTCCTTGCCCCGTCCTGCCACCCTGAAGTAGAAGTAGAATGATGGAACCACTGTCACACTATCACTGTGAGATATACTGCTGTAAACTTGTCCCAATAAGTCTGAACCATGCATCAACCTGTACCTCAACCTGTAATCAACTTGTACCATAAATAAGTGCATCAACCATGCACCAAACTATAATCAACCTGTACCATAAACACGTGCATCAACTATGCACCAACCTGTAATCAACCTGTACCTTAAACAAGTGCATCAACCATGCACCAACCTATAATCAACCTGTACCTTAAACAAGTGCATCAACCATGCACCAACCTCAACAAAAATCCCTCATCAATTTCATCATACAAATATGATTTGTAGCTTTTTAATATACCTAGTGTATCTGATCACATTCCTGCAAACCTTCCTTAACTTTAACATCAAGAGACTAGCATTTTCATCAAACTTTTCTTTAGTCTCACATGCCTAGTTTTGGATTAGTCAACAACCCTAACTTGAAGTAATCATAAATTTG
>ML782945.1:346693-388917 GCA_009831015.1 Picea engelmannii
ATTTATTTTGTATTCAATTTGAATTATAATACACTCATCACTTCACTTTATTATTTACCTTTTAAAATCTCTTAAACCACTTTGATTACTTTGACCTTTTGGGGCTTCTAGATGACATATGAGGGTCCTCCAACTTCGTTAGGACATAACTCTCAAACCCTGAGGAGTTATGTGACGTTTTACATACCACCAGTAATGGCATGACATGTACTATCCATATAGAATAGTATTATCTGAAAAATATATAACAACTCATACCATTACCCATCAAACAAACTTGGGTCCATTACCCAAACTTGGGGTCTCCAACTTCTCATGGCCATAACTCTCTAACCGTGAGGAATTATGTGACGTTCCAAATACCACCAGAAATGAAATGACAAGAACTATCCATATAGGATATTTTCCCTGAAAAATTCACTTTCCTTCATCTCATTATTCCATAACTAAGAATGGGTTCTCTTACTCCACAAAGCGTCTTCCCGTGAGGGCTTTCACCATAAGGGGACCACTTTGGAGTTCATCCATATTTACTTCTTATAAACCATGACAAAACAATAATGAGTCATATTTACATCAAACAATATTGGGTCCATTACCCAAAACTTTGTTCTATGGGTCTTTCTTCAAGGGTTGACATCAATGACAACCAACCTTAATCAACAATTTTTACCATTTATCCAGTCTATAACTACCTTGGAATCCCCCATAATTTGTAATAAAGCCACCCCTTTTTCAACTGCTGGCTTCATCAACATCCAAAGAGCATTCAATTGCACCAAATTATTTGTTTCATATCCTAAAGCTACTTTAAAGGTTATTTTGTGTTCTTATTTTAAGAATATCACACTTTAAGCCCACTTAGTAGAGAATTCTCTTGACTTGCTCCCATCAATATGATTTATCAAAATTTGGACTAGTACCCATTCTTGGAGGTTTTTTCTTACCTAGTTTCCATGCTCTTTCATAAACATACTTTATTTAACAAAAAACTTGAATGGGTGACATTTCTTTATTTTGAAAGACCATATCATTCCTAGCTAGCCAAATATTCCAAAAGACTATACAAGGGAGAGATTTGTGAGCCTTGATAGATTTTTCCTTAATCCAAATATCTAGACAAACCACTACAATATCTCGTCATTTACCATTTTTGATTGCTAATTTTACAGTTTCCTCCCATACTACTTTTGTAAAAGGATAGGTTACCATTAGGTGAGGTAAGGTCTCATCATTTCTTTTGCAGAAGATGCACCTTCTTGGCCCATACCATGTTTCTTTTTACAAGTGTCCCAACTCAAGATTTTGTTTGCAAGAACTAACCGAAGGAAAACTCTTTTTTTTAGATAAGATTTTATTTTCCATACAAATTTCCAGGGCCATTTCCATCAGTTTCCTCCTCTTACTAAAACATTTCTTTATATATTAACTTAGTTGTGTATATTACCAATGAAGTTTTTTTAGACCAAGAAATTCATCATGTTCCTCCCTTAATCTGATTTCACTGTGTTTCGACTTTTGTACATATAGAGTCTGACAATCTAATTTCTCCCCTTGCAAACCTATCCTATTTGCTTCCTTATGACCCCAATTCCAAATAGAAGTATTGTCAGAGTCTGTTGCCTCTACCAAATAACGTATGCCTTCTAGATTTAGTGAAATTTTCAATGGTTCAAGAAGTCTAAAAATTCCAGCACATCCGACCCAAGGATCCCCTCCTATTCTCACTTTAGGCCCACTACCCACCTTCTAATATATCCATTTGTATACAATTGGAAAATCTTTTATTAATGTCTTCTAAATTTTTGAATACCCTGCTATAGTTCTCTTAGTCAAATATTTATTTTCAAAATACTTCTTGAATTCCCTCCAAGTAACATTTTTCTCTTTAATATGCTGCACCTGCACAAGATGATCCCACCACATGGATGCCTTTCCTTTGAGTTGATAGATGAAAATTCTAGATTGAAATTCTAGAACAAAAATAAAATGCTAGAAATGGCAGATAAACAACAATATAACCAAAGCAACACCACAATAACACTGGAATGATATCAAAATAACACTAGAAGAGAACTTTGATTTTGAGAGCAATGTTCACGGGACTCTTCAAGGGGGAAACCTCCAGTCGAATAGATCTCTATCACAATAATATCCAAGCTAGGGTTCTCATACCCTCGACTCCTATTTATACTAAATATGTCTATCAAAAGAACCATCTAGAGGAAGATCCTTTTAGAAACAAAAGCTTATATTAGGTCTTCTTACATTCGACTTATTCTACTTTATTGTAAGGCCTCATTAATATTGACCTTTATTACATCTAAATATATTGGTCTACCTACGTGAGGGTTAGGTCCCTAACATGTCCTCCCCTTAAAAAAAACATTGTCCTCAAGGCTTGAGACGTGGAAATTGCTGCAGAATGGTAGCTGGTTCCCAAGTGGCATCTGCTGGAGTTGTATCTTTCCATTGGACTAACACTTCCTTGATGGTTCACTGATGCTTGAGAATGGGAAAAGATAACTGATAGGCCACCTATCCCACATTCTTGAGAACGATATAAGGACCACAAAATTTGGGCACCAACTTCTGACAATGCTTGGCCTTGAGGAAATTTTTCTTGTAAGGTTGCAGTCAAAGAAACCCCTGATCCCCTTCTGCAAATTGACATTCAGAGTGACCTTGATATACTTGTTTCTTCATGTAATTTTGTGCCATGACCAAATTCTCTTTCAGGGTATGAAGAATAGCCTCTCGAACTGTAAGCGTTTGGTCAACCACTTGGACCTTTGAGACACCTAGTAAGTATGAGAGAACTGAATGTGGATTTTGTCCATATACTGCTTCAAAAGGAGTCATGCTGGTAGCTATATTCTATGAAGTGTTGTACCACCATTCAAATAGGGGTAACCATTGAGCCCACTGATTTTTATTTTCTGATGAAAAACACCTGAAATATGTTTCCAAAAACTTGTTGACAAATTCAGTTTGACCATCATTTTGGGGATGATAAGCTGTGCTGAGGTGTAATTGGGTGCCTTGTAGCTTGAACAATTCTTGCCAAAAATTGATGGTGAAAGTTGGGTCATGATCAGAAACAATAGAATGAAGCATGCCATGAAGCTTGAAGACCTGATCCATGAAAAGTTGAGCCACAGTGGATGCTGTAAATGGGTGTTGAAGAGTACATAAATGAACATACTTGGAAAGGAGATTAAAAATCACCATGATGACTGATTTATTTCCCGATTTGGTAAGCCTGTAATAAAGTCCATAGAGATATCCCTCCAAATAGCAGGTGGAATCGGAAGTGGTTGTAGTGTGCCAGGATATTTGACTGTTTCTCCCTTGTTGCATTGAAACACATCACATTCAACGACAAAATTATGAACATCTTATTTCATACCATCCTAGAAGAAAGAACATTTGACCCTGTCATAGGTTTTGGTAAACTCGGAGTGCCTAGCTTTGGGTGTAGCATGAAGCTCAGAAAGTACCGTGTATTTAAGTTTTGATTGTTTACTTAAATACAAACGAGCTTTGTATCAAATCTCATCATGGAGCCAAGAGTACTCTGGGGAAACTAGAGAATTGATTGCAATTGTTGTATCAGATGCAAACTTTTGGGATCATGTAGCCATTCCTAGCGAACAAATTGGAGCCAATTTGGTACAATGAAGGAGAGAGAAAAAAGGGATCCTTCATCTTCATATTTTTTGGAAAGTGCATCCACAACCACATTGTCTTTTCCTTTATTGTAAATTATTTCATAATCATATCCAACGAGCTTAGTCACCCATTTTTGTTTCTCTGTGAAGAATTATGTTGTTCCAGAAAATAATTGAGGCTCTGATGGTCTGTCTTAATTTGGAAGCATTGCCCCAATAGATAAGGGCACCATAGATCAATGACATGCATAATAGCCAACATTTCCTTTTCATAGATTGATTTGCCCAGATTTCGTTCAGACAGTTGCTTTCTAGTAAAGGCCAAAGGTCGACCCTCTTTCATAAGGACAATGCCAATTCCTTTCCCTAAAGAATCACATTATAGGACAAAGATATTTGTGAAATCAGGAAGGGCCAGGAATGGAGTTGTGCACATGACCATCTTCAAGGTTTGAAAATCTTGAGCAGCTATTGGAGTCCAAGTGAAAGAGTTCTTTTTTAGGAATGCAGTGAGAGGTGCTGCAATCTTTCCATAATTCTTAACAAACTTGCGATAATAACCTATTAAGCCCAAAAATCCACACAATATTTTGAGATTATTTGGGTGAGGTCAGTCTTTCATAGCTTCAATCTTTTTAGGATCCACCCTGACGCCATCCTTGCTAACTATAGCACCCAAGTACTCAATTTCTGATGTGTCAAAAGCATATTTAGAATTTTTCAGAAAAAGTTGGTGCTGAAAGAGTAGATGGAGAACTCGATCCACATGAGCAAGATGGTCTGTCCAGATTTTTCTATAAATGAGGATATCATCAAAGAAAACTAAGACACAATGACAGAAAAAAGGATGGAATACATGATTCATAAGGCTTTGGAAGGTGGAGGGGGCATTAGATAAGCCAAAGGGCATGAACAAAAACTCATAGTGGCCCTCATGAGTTCTAAAGGTAGTCTTAGAAATGTCTGCCTCTTTCATACGTATCTAGTGGTAGCTAGAAGGAAGATCAAGTTTAGTAAAGAACTGGGCAGGTCACTCAATTCATCCAAGAGGTCATCAATGAAAGGAATGAGAAATTTGTCTTTAATGGTGAGTTTGTTGAGGGCACAGAAGTGAGGAAACATTCACCAAGAACCTTATTTCTTCAGGACCATGACCACAAGAGAAGAGTAAGGGCTCAAACTAGGGTGGATAACGCTTGCGTTAAGGAGTTCCTGAACCATTTTCTCAATTTCATTTTTTTGGGAAAAGGGGTGACGATAGGGATGAATATTGGGAGGAAGGCTTCCTGGTACAAGGGGAATGGAATGATCATGAACACCATAGGAAGGAGGGAGTCCCTGGGGAGTGGAAAATACCACTCTATGTTTAGAGAGGATGGATTGGAGGTCTTACGACACTGAGGGTGTCTCAGTTGCTTGTATGGCATGGAGTTGGGAAATAACGCCAGAATGACATTTTTTTAGCATCTTTTCCATGCGATGGGAACTAATGATCTCAGGTGAACCAAAAATGATGCCTTGGAACTTATATTGTTGGCCCTCTTGGTCTAATTGCATGGTTAATTCCCTAAAATCCATGAGAATGGGACCCAAAGTCCTTAGCCAATATGCACCCAACACAATGTCATAACCGCCCATGTCAATAGCAAACATATGATATTTCAGGTGGTAGTCACCAATTTGGAGATTCACATTTTCAAAACTCCCTCCACATTTCATGGAGCCACCATTGGAAATCATGATTTGGAAATTATTGACTGCATAGATATAACAATGAGTTTCTTGGGAAATGTGATGATGAATAAATTATGGGTTCTTCCACCATAAACAAGAATGATGACCTACCTATGCTTGATGTAACCGATTATCTTGACGGTTTGGGGAACAGAGAAGCCAGTGAGAGAATTTAGGGAAATGACTGGTTCTACTTCGGGAGGGTCTGAGGGAGGGGTTATGTTAGTGGTTTCAGGTGACTTAGACACAAGGGGAGTTTCAAAATCCTCTTCTGAAATATCCTCCGAGATGGCCATCTAAATATTTTGTTCCTTAAACTTGTGGCCCGAAAAATATTTGTCATCACAATTATAAAAAAGGCCTTTGAGTTGGCATTCAACCATTTCAACCCTGGTCAATTTTTGGATCTTTAGTGGAGCAGAGGGCGTAGTGGGATTTACTGGTTTAGTGCGGGGAATAAAGGAGGGTTTCCATTTTTGAGAAGATACAACCTATTGTGCTTCTTTATCTCTTTTAGTAGCCTCCACTTAACTCTAAGGCCGAGCCATGAGGACATGGACATGAATCTCATCCTTGATGCCACTAATAAAATTTTCTCGAAAAACGACATTAGACATGCCCTCTGTCCGAATAGCTAGGTTCTCAAAAGAAACTATAAAGTATTCTACTGTTCCAGATTTTTTTAACTTTTTCAATTGGCCTAAATGGTTGGTGTCAGTGTCAAAGTGTTCATAAAGCTCTGCCACAAAGTGTGTCCAAGAAATATACCCTTGATGAGAAATTTTTCTCCATTGCCACTATTACCAATGTTCTTGATCTAGATGGAGAACACCATACTAGAGTTTGGCTAAGTCATCTGTAATGCCTTATAAAGAGAAATAATGTTCCATTTGGGTTACCCAACCAGTGGGATCCGAGCCATCAAATTTGATCACATCTAGCAACATAAGGCGTAGGTCATGCTGAAAGTGATGGTGCTGAAAATTATGGGAATGAGAGGAAGTTTTAGATTCGGTTTGTGGAGGTGGGTCAGATAAAGGGTTATTTGCAGGGATATGCAGCTTGGTGCAGATCATTGAAATGACAGATTCAATCTAGGTAGTCATGTCTTGTTTGAGTTCCTCGATTGAGGTAGCAATGGAGGACTGCATGTTTGTATTGATGGTGGAAACATTGGCACTGAGCTATTTCACTTCTTGTTGGGTCTCTGTGAAATTAGATTTCAAGGTATTGAAGCGAGCTTCCAAGTCTTAGCTAAAGGTATGGGCCATGATGATGAGGGAACCAAAATGGGGCGGGTGGGGTCAAAAATATTGCTGAAAAATAATATTTATGAATGTGATAAGGGAGAAGAGATAAATACAATGGAATAGGTCTAAAGAATACAACAATGATGAAATTCCCAAATGCTTAACCAACAAGAAATTTGTAGTGATTTGGCAACCCAAACACAATTGTGTGGAAATAGATCTTGTCTATTGTAATTTTTTGTTTCCGTCCCCATGGGTTAGGTATTCAAGGGTTCTACAGAAAAGGGTTTTCCCTGTGCTATATCTCTCTGATATACGTGTGATGTCCAACAATAGTACTCGACCCAATATCTCAGGGCACCAATTAAGGAGGCTAGACCGCGCCCTTAGCTGTACTACCCAACTACCCAGGTACCAGAGAGTATCTTCCCGAGTGTTGTTCTTGGTGGCACTATAATAGTCAGGTGACTGATCGATTTATCTAAAGAGGGCTTCAATAAATATAGGTCGATCCGTACACAAGTGCTGTCTGATGTGCTACCACTCGAAGGGGTACCAACAGGGGTTACAAGGGTGGCCAACAAAAGTGCACTTAAGTACCACTTGTATTTTCTGCATGTATGAATCCCTAAACCACATGTTTAAGCATGTAACGACAGATCTCTATGGCTTAAAGATGCCAAAATACGTGTCTATCCTGAAAAAAAATTTAATCCACAATTTTTGCTGAGGAAAGTGCTCTGATACCACTTGTAATATTCCATATATAAAAGGTTACAAAACATAAATAAAATGCTAGAAATGGTAGATAAACAACAATATAACCAGAAAAACACCACAATAACACTGAAATGATATCAAAATAACACCAGAAAGAATACTTTGATTTTGAGAGAAATGTTCATGGGCCTCTTCGAGGGGGCAACCTCTAGTCAAGAAAATCTCTATTACAATAATATCCAAGCTAAGGTTCTCATACCTTGGACTCCTATTTATACTAAATATGTCTATCAAAAGAACCATCTAGAGGAAGATCCATCTAGAAGTAGAAGCTTCTATTAGGTCTTCTTACATTTGACTTATTCTACTTTATTGCAAGGCCTTATTAATATTGACCTTTATTACATTCGGATATATTGTTCTACCTACGTGAGGGTTAGGTCCCTAACATTCTTCCTTCTACATGAGAATAATAATTATGCAATTGAAAATACTTTCTCATGCCCAACAACCATGTCTCTGTATCTTCATCCTTCTTGTTCTCACCATCAAATGTAGGAGGTTTGATTTTGTTCATTTCTCCTCGTATCTCTTCCACCCCAGACCTCTTATGCTTTCTCACAGAGGATGGACTTGAGATGCTATGTGATCTCTTATTGGAATGCCTCAGGGAGTGATGGTGATGTATGATAACACTTCTGGTTCTTCTTTTCTCATCAGGAGACCTGGGACTTCCTTATTTTCTTGAGCCACTCTCCTTATCCAATTTATTTTCCATTCTATTCAAGATCTGCATTAACTTCATGTTGAAGTCCTCCTGTTGCTCCTTGGCTTTCATAATCCTTTCATTATCAGCTTTATGGCTTTGGAAATCCTTCTACAATTTTTTAATGGTCTCTACCATATTCATGTTTTTGTCCCTCCTTTTCCATGTCCATTGGAGTTTGTTCCTTCAATGCCCAAATGGAAATCCATCCCTCTGATCTCATCTTCCTAGCTGTAAGTCCCCTGTGCATATTCCATTCCTCTAATATCATCTTCCTAGCTATAAGTCCCCTGTGCATCTTCCATTCCTTTTCACTATGTGTTTATCATGATCTGATATAGTTGTTGTTAACTCTGCAAAATGTGCAGCCAACAAAACTTTGTCAGGTTAACTGACTCATCAATTTCATGAAAAATGTGAACCATTCTGGTTCAATTAATATATCATAATTATTTCTTCCAATTTCCTGAAATATTGATTGCCCATATCATTTTTCTTGGTGAATAATTATATTGTATTTTCCAATACCTTTCCAACACCTTCTTCCATGCTTAATTCCAAGTCTTGAGCATAAAGTTATGGTTATTTGAAAATTGTCCATACATTTCTTTCTATTCACCCTTCAACATGATGCAAATATGCGTTGTAATTATGCATTTTTGCACCTCCTCCATTAAATTTTTAGTAGGATCTCAATTGGGTTTCTTCATATACATATTTTGGATAGTTTGTCCAAGTTTCACATTTTTTTGGGTCCCGAGATGCTAGTTACAACCTGCTAAAGTTCTAGGCCAATTCATGTTTTTGGTCTGGAATGCTACATGTACCTTCTTTTCCATCTTAAATTTTTTTAACATGCCCATAATTTTAATCCAGCTCTATGACTGTCTTCTATGGTTCAATATCTTTCAATAGACTGGTCTTGTGACTCAATCTGATTATGAAGCAAAAAGTTATGGCCCTTCGAAATTAGTTGGGTCTTAAAATTTACCCTCCACTATTTGTCCTACAACTTCTTCATCAAATCTCCATTTGATGAATGATTTACACCATTAGAAAGCTCTCTCCGAGATCTTTTATTTAAGATGAAAATACAATTTACCTTGGTGCACTATGTTCTATTCACGAGGTTTTAGAGTAGCTAAAAATGTTGTTTAGGGCCTCAAAAACACGTTGCAAAAATATGACCTTCAAACAATGTAAAACGTCGCAGAAATTCGTTGATTTTCTTCTCTTGTACACCATCCAAATAACTTCGCGCGCACAAATTTCAACATGTACACCCATATTTAGCATGCAAAACAAAACCATAAGTTATTGCATGCTCCGCGCACCTATAACTGATGTGGATCACTTCTGTGTCGCACCAATAACTGGTGCACACAACTTTTGTGTCACGTGCAAATATGCACTGTGCCCAATTTTGGTTCATGCACTAATACCTGTTGCACACAATTTTTTGTGTCGAGTGCTAATATTATGTGCACATTTTACTCTATGCACTGCACCATGCCAAATGTATGCCCCCACCATGCACCATTACTCCGTGCACACCATTAACTAAACTATCACGTGACAACATTTACCCACATTGCACACGCACCAACAAAATTCCTCCGCGCTTTGTCAATATTGCGCACACCATGCATGCCATTATTATGCGTGCACTAGTATTACACATGTGCCACTCGACCCGCTCCGTGCAATGCTAAATTTAGTGAGCACACCCGCACGCCAATATTTTTTAGCGCAATTCCACTCTGCACCGCACAACGCCAAATTTTAGCACACACACCCGCACACCAATATTTTTCTACGCAATGCCACTCTGCACTGCACAATGCAAAATTTTAGCACGCACACCTACACACCAATATTTTTCTGGGAAATACCACTCTGCACTGTGCAACACCAAATTTTAGTGCGCACACCCCCATGCCATTATTTTTCCGCACAATGCTACTTTGCACCGTGCAATGCCAAATATTAGTGCGCACACATACATGCCAATATTTTTTTGTGCAATGCCACTTTGCACCACGCAATGCCAAATTTTAGCATGCACACCCGCACACAAATATTTTTCCGTGCACCAATATTTTTCCACATATCACAAGCTTTTCACTGGTCATCATGCAGTTTTAGTGTGCACACTGACACACATTCATTTTTATGCGCATCAATTCTACGTGAATTTCATTGCATAAATTGGGGATTTTGCCAAACATTTTCCCAAATTTTTACCATAGACATTCTGCAACTATGAAATTTGTTCAATTTCACCTCGATAACACCAATTCAACCTCTACAACAACAAATCATTGTTGGTTGACATTTCTGGAACGAGTTTTTCCCAAACTCAATTCATAAATTGAGAATTTTAATCAACTAATCTTGATCCATCTGTCATGGCTTCCCTATAACTTCAAATTTGACCAATTCTAGGTTTGAATTTGCTAGAACATATATTAAATCAATAATACCTCACCACTTGGCCAAATTTCTCACTTTTCCCATGAATTTAACAACAGAAATTGGGGCTTTTTCCCAATTCCACGCAATTGCTTCTAATTTTTACCATGGATGTTCTGTAACTTCAAATTCGACCACTTCAAAATACACTCTCTGTGAAATTTCACTTCATCTCAACTTTCTTGGCCTATCTAGGCTCAATGTTGAAAACTTGGAGTTCTTTGAACTCAAACTTGGGAGTATGACAATAGATGAATATGAAAGAAGGTTTTTAGAACTGCTGAAGTATGTTTCTTTCATCAAGGATGAGACAATTAATATTCATAGGTATTTGAGTGGATTGCCATAATTCATCAGCGAAAAAATACAATATGATGATCCCAAAACATTGGAGGAGACCATAAGGTGAGCTAAATTCTTATATGATCAAGAAAAAGCAAGGCCAACTTTCCAGAAAGCTTGGGAAGACAAGAATAAATTCAAGATGGATCAGGGGAAGAAGGGAACTAAGCTACCATTCTTCAAAAATGATCCTCAAGGACAACTGACTTCTAGAGAATCTAGAATGATTGATACAAGGGGTCAAAGGCCAAGAGAACCACTTATTCAATGTTGGGGTTGTAAAGGAGATCATATGTTTAGAGATTTCCCTCATAGAGGTGAAAAAGTGAGGACTATTCACAATGTACAATAAGATGAAATAATGGAAGGCATGGGAATAAATGTACCAAGGATCTATGCAACCCTAGACAACAAGAAAGCAAAGTATCAGTCACATATGATTGAAGTGGAAGGTATGATCAACAACCAAACCATTACTATTTTAATTGATTCATGATCTAGTCATAGTTATATAGATCCTAAGATGGTGGAAAGTTTGCATTTTCCAAGAATCAAGCGTGGAAAATATTGGTTGGTGCAGTTGGCTAGAGGAGCCAAAAGAAAAGTTAATGAGATGGTTAAGTCCTGTCTTATGGACATGAAAATACTGAATACCAGGGAAAATTTAAACATCTTGCCTTTTGGTTCCTGTGATTGTATAATTGGGATGGATTGGTTGGGCCAACATCATGCTATCCTAGATTGTCATAACAAGGATTTTACTTGCTTGGATGAGGAAAGGAACCTAAGGATAGTGCAGGGAATTCCCATGGCAATAACCATTAGAGAAATTTCAGCATTGCAGCTGAAGAAATGTTACAGAAAAGGGTGTCAAATATTTGCAACTCATGAAAGAGACACCTAAAGACAAGGTGTCAAATATTGAAGATTATGCAGTCCTAAAAGAGTTTGAAGATGTGTTTAAGGAAATACCAAGATTACCCCCTAAAAGAGACATTGATTTCTCCATAGATTTGATGCCTAAAGCAGCTCCAGTATCCAAGACTCCATACAAGATGAGTACACCAGAATTGAAGGAGTGCATATGCAACTTGAAGAGCTTATGAAAAAGGGGTATATATGCCCAAGTGGGTCACCTTGGGGTGTCCCAGTTTTATTTGTGAAGAAAAAATATGGAACATTGAGACTTTGCATTGACTTTAGGCAGTTGAACAAGGTAATTGTGAAGAATAAGTATCCTTTTCCAATGATTGATGACCTCTTTGATTAGCTGAAAGATGAAAAAATATTCTCCAAGATTTATCTTAGGTCCAATTATCATCAAGTAAGAATTAAATATTAATACATCAAAAATACTACTTTCAGAACAAGGTATGGTCATTATGAGTTCATAGTGGTGCCATTTGGGTTATCAAATGCACTAGCTATCTTCATATGTTTAATGAATGCTATTTTCAGAGAATAATTAGATAAGTTTGTCATTGTATTTTTAGATGACATTATTATATATTCTAAGTCAGAGGAAGAGCATGAACAACACTTGAGGATGGTGTTACAAGTATTAAGGGAGCATCAATTGTATGCCAAATTGAGCAAGCGCTCATTTTATCAGAATAAAAATCATTATTTGGGACATATCATTTCATAGGATGGGATAGCAGTGGATCCTGAGAAGATAAAAGCCATTAGAGGATGGTCAGCGCCAAAGAATGTGATAGAGGTCAGATCATTCATGGGCCTTATAGGATACTATAGGATGTTTATTGAAGGATTCTCAAAGATTGGACACCCAATCACTTCCTTGCAAAAGAAGGGTGTGAATTTTTAGTGGACATGGGATTGTGAAAAGAGTTTCCAACACTTGAAACAATTATTAACTAGTGCTCCAATTTTAAGGATTGCAGATCCAAATGAAGACTTCATTGTATGCACAGATGCATGTAAAGAAGGACTTGGTGGAGTCCTCAGTCAAAATGGGTTTGTTGTATGTTATGAATCAAGGAAGTTGAAGGAGAATGAAAGACACTATGGTACTCATGATTTAGATTTGGCAGCCATAGTGCATGCCTTGAGGAAATGGAGACACTACCTCACAGGGAAAAGGTTTGAGCTAAGGAAAGACCATAGTGGTCTGAAATATTTATTTGATCAACCAACTCTGAATTCTAGGAAAAGCAAATGGTTAGAATTTCTCAAAGCATATCAAGGGGAAAGAGAACAAAATGGCTGATGCACTTAGCAGAAGAGTGCATGAGTTGCATGCTACAACCATTAGAATGTACCAATCAGATTTGAGACACTGAATTTTAGAGGCTGCAAAATCAGATTTGCAATACAAGGAATTAGTGAAAAAATTACAACAAGGTAATATGCAACAAAAAAATGAAGACTATAAGCTAGAAAATGATGAAATTCTCATATACAGGGGTATAATTTATGTACCAGATTCCCATGAATTGAAAATTCTGATATTGAGAGAAATGCATAATGTACCTTATGCTAGGCACGCAAGTTATCAGAAAACTATTGCAGCTGTCAAAAACTAATATTATTGGCTAGACATGAAGAAAGAAGTTGTTGATTTTATTGCCAAATATTTGGAATGTCAAAAGGTAAAGGCTGGGCATAGACACTCAGTTAGTTTCCTACAACCACTACCCATTCTTGAGTGGAAATGGGAAGTTGTAACAATGGATTTAATCACCAAATTGCCGAGAACAAATAAGCAACATGATTCTATCATGGTAATGGTGGATAATCTTACTAAAGCCGCCCATTTTATTCCAGTAAAGCTCACTCACAAGGCAACCAAAATTGTTGACGTTTATATGAGAGAAATTGCTCAATTACATGGTATACCCAAGACAATTGTGTCTAACACGGATCCAAAATTTACCTCAAAGTTTTGGAAGGGATTATTTAATGGATTTGGAACAAATTTGAATTTTAGTACAACTTATCATCCATAATTAGATGGAAAAACTGAGAGGGTGAATCAAGTGATTGAGGATATGTTGAGGATGTATGTGATGGATAAACCATAAAAATGAGAAGACTACCTAAAATTAGTAGAGTTTGATTATAACAATGGGTACCAAACATCTCTAAAGATGATCCCATTTGAGGCGCTTTATGGTAGAAAGTGAAACACACCGATAAGTTGGGATAACAAAACAGATAGAGCAATGGTTGGGCCAGATTTACTGAGGAAAATGGAGGAGAAAATGTTGAAAATAAAACAAACTTTAAAGGTTACCCAAGATAGGCAGAAAATATATGATGATAAGGGCAAAACTCACAAGTAATTTAAAGTGGGTGATCATGTATTCTTGAAGGTTAAGGCCAATAGAAGTTCCCTGAAGTTGGGAAATTGTTCAAAGTTGGGAGCTCGATATTGTGGGCCCTTTGAAATCCTAAAGAGGATTGGTCTAATAGCTTATATGATTTCACTGCCTACATCTATGTCTGTTCATAATGTATTCCATGTATCATTACTCAAGAAATATATACCTGACGCTAATCATATAAATGATTGGAATGTGATTTAGGTGGAGCAAGAAGGCATTATCCAAGTGCATCCGGTACGCATTCTAGACCAAAAAATCAAACAGTTCTGGAATCGAGCCATAGGGCTTGTAAAGGTCCAATGGACTTGGTATGGTCCCGAGGACTCCACTTGGGAGCATGAGGATGCAATGCAGGTAGAATACCCACATCTTTTTGAAGATTTTGGAAATCTTTCTCATATGTGTACATAATGCATTGAGGACAATGCATAAATAATGGGAGGGGATTGTAAGACCCCTAGGCTGAACCCAATTGTAAATGTAAATGCAAATGTACTTAAGCTGGTGAGTTGTTTGATATCATTTTTTGTATGCACCTTCCATGGTATAGTGCACAGATGTACTGTGGACTAAAATGATGAAGTGTGCACTTTCCAGGATACCACGTACAACAAACTTAAGTGTGTACGATTTTGAGGCCAGGGAGCCTTTGTGTATATGTTGTGCTTTATAGGCTGGTGAGCTAGTTATTATAAGATAGGAGGATTATGTTTTGTATTAGGCTAGCGAGCTTAGATGTTTAAGGCCAATGAGTCTATTTTTGTATATGTCTCATCATTAATATAATACATCACTGTGTGTAGAACAACCACGAAAAAAGAGTATGGGGGGATAAACTCCACTAGTTAGGGAAACATGGGGGGGCTAAACATTAAGGAAAAGGGATAAGCTAGGGAGCTTGAGCCAAAAAAGAATGTTATATTAATATTCCTTAAAGTATAATGTATGGATAATTATTTCATCCTAAGTTCTAAAGATGGGGACAAGTGGGCCAAAGTAGCTCCCAACATAACAAATGTCAAGTTGGGAACATACATACATATAGCTGGAACTTAGTTCATTTTGCTATCATTCCATCATCATTCACTCACTCATTGAGCTTCCCTCCATACCTCCCTGTACATGTATATGTACCTATACCCATACCATATGTGTACCGATATGATGCAAGAGCATCGTCAACAAGCCTATGTGGAGAGACAACTCAGCACCTTAGCGTGTTGTTGAATCATTTCAAAATCTTAATTGATGGCGTTTCCTACAATGTTTTTTTTTGAAATGATTAGAAACTGGAGAAGATCAAATGCTTGGAAGATGAATGATCATGAATGGTCTGGGAGTTTCACCCCTAGACTTTAATGTAATGAAAATTAAGTAGAAGTTAGTTTTTTTCTCAAGTAGACGAGTAGTCGAGGGGGGGGTGGAGGACACTAAGAACCCTATGAAATAAATAGAGGTTTTGTATTCCCGAATGAGGCTGCTACAAGTTAGTAGGATTTTGTTGTGATTTAGTTGTTTCTAAGTTTTGTTGTTGTTTTTGTTGATATTATGGTAGCTGTGGGAGGTATTAACCTCCATTGGTGACCTTTGACAAGATTAGAATATTCCAGAAGCAACAAAATATTTGGATATAACCCTAGAAGAGAAGTTGGCTAAAGAAAATATTATATACTAAGTAATTAGCACCCATAATGAGAAGTCATCCCAGGTAGTCTCACAAAAGATGTATAATATAGGAGGCCAATCTTCATTTTAGCTAGAATTCTCAGAATTGTAGTAGTACACTTGTGCGCACTGCAGAAGGCCAATTTGTGTGCAAGTCTTGGGAGCAGATGCTGCCAATAGTTATGCAATCTGCATTTTCATTTTCTCTAGGTTGGACTCTTTGATTAGTTTTGGTTATCTTTTCTTGATGCATTATCCTTGGTTGGCTATTGATTTTTTGCCAGAAATTCTTCTCTCTGTCAAGGTCAAGGTGCTCAGGGGTGGCATTAGTGCATATGGTTGGGTGACAATATTACTATATTGTCTATGGTTAAACGAGCACATCCAATATTTTAATAGGTTGTTGGCCCACACCTCCTTCATTCAGTGTAACCACTGGAAGGGAGGCAAGCCATAAGGTTACTAAGCTCGTTGAAGAACTGTCACTAGGGTTTCTAGAAGGTGCAATTACTAAAGCACTGACACTAGGGTTATTAGCAGGTGCAGTTGTAGAAACCCTAAAACCATTTTCTAATACCTTATGATGGAACACCTTACTCAAGGAGAAGATATTCAAGTGCACCTTAGTTCAACACACCTCTTGGCACTCTCAGAAGGTAGAAATGTCAAGGTTGAAATTTTGGGTCAAAACATGACCAGTTATAAGTCAACATAAGTCATGAATAAAAAAACAAATCATCTACACTACTCAACACTCACATGAATGCTTGAATATGACATGTGGATAATTGATAGTGGAGCTTCCAGGAATATGACAGGAGATCAAGCCAAACTCTCCAATCTAAATGAAAAGAAGACATCGTACAAGGTAGAACTTGGAGACAAAAACACTTACCCAATCAAAGGAATTGTTGAAGCCCCCGTCAAATTTAAAACATGTAACAATGTTCATTTGAGCAATGTCTTATATGTACCTGGTTTAGAAAAGAATCTTGTAACTATATCTTGCCTAGAATACAAAGGAAACACAATAGCCTTTGTAGATGGAAACGTATTATCTTGGCCTAGAGACTCCAACATAGAGAATGCTAGAGTTATTGGAACATGTGAAGGAAGACTATATAGACTACTGGGACGAAATGATGAAGCCCTTGTACACGATGAAGTCAATCCTAATGAACTTTGGCATAGATGGTATGCTCATATCAACTATCAAGCATTACCCTTCCTCAAAAACATGGTTGAAGGAATACCAGAACTACAGTCTACACATGAAGGAATTTGCAAAGGATGTCCTCTTGGTAAGAATGTTAAGAAACCATTCTCAAGCAACAATAGTAGATCTAAGGAAATTCTAGATCCAATACATTCATATTTTTGCGGTCCAATGCCAGTCAAATATCTAGGAGGTTCTCTTTACTATGTAATCTTCATAGATGATTACTTGAGAAAGACTTAGTTATATCTCTTGAAGAAAAAGGATGAAGTATTCAACAAGTTTCAAGAATTCAAAGCAGAGATAGAGAACCACACAAACAAGAAAATCAATACCTTGAGAAAAGATAATGGAGGAGAATATACATCCAAGGAATTTGTTTCCTTTTGCAAATCGACAGGGATTAGGAGGGAGCCAACTATTCCTCATAATCCTTAATAAAATGGTGTAGCAGAAAGGAAGAACAGATCTATTGAAGAAACTGTGAAGGAACTATTGAATGATCAAGGTTTATCTATGTATCTATGGGGAGAAGCAACTGTGACAACAATATATGTTTAGAACATAATTCCTCACCACATATTGAAGGATATGACTTTAGAAGAAGCCTTCCTAGGAAAGAAACCTAATGTGGAACACTTAAGAATCTTTGGATGCCCTGTTTACTTTCATGTTCCCAAGGATAAAATGAATAAATTAGAACCCTCAGGAAAGAAGGGCATATTCATGGGATACAGTGAATCATATAAGGCCTATATAATCTATATCCCATAACAACATAAGATTGAAGTCAACAGAGACGTAAACTTCAATGAAAATATGGATTTTAAGAAACCATAGAAGAAACTATAGAAGAAGAAGAGTATGAAAAGACAATTGAAGAAAGCACATGTCTTCCAGAAAGTTAGAATGAAGAAACATAACAACTTGATCATCTGATGCAACCATGTGAGACTATTGATTCAGACATTGTACTCAAAACCAAGAAACAACCAGCTTGAATTGAAGCTACCCTAAAAGAAGAAGAAAGACTCAAATCCTCAAGTGGGACCTCCAGAAAAAGCAAGAAGCCCAAGAGATGCTCCAACTATGCAACATGTATGACAAAGCTTCTAGACAAAGAACCCACCACATTTGAAGATGTAGCTCAGAAGAAAAAATGGAAAGAAGCCATGATAGAAGAACACCGGTCCATCATGAAAAATGATGTATGGGAAATTGTGCCTAGACCTAAATAAAAATCAATAGTAACTTCAAAATGGATCTATAAGATCAAACATGCAACAGACAGAAGCATAGAAAAATATAAAGCAAGGTTCATAGCTAGAGGGTTCTCCCAGAAGGAGGGACAATACTATGATGAAACATTCGCTCCTGTTGCTAGATATACTTCTATTAGAGCCATTATGTCTCTTGCTTCTTCCATGGGATGGAGTTTACATCAGATGGATGTAAAAAAAACTTTCCTCAATGGAGCAATCGAAGAAAAAGTATACATTGAACAACCTCAAGGATTTTAAGTACATTCCAAAGACACTCATGTTTGCAGACTAAACAAATCTTTATATGGACTCAAGCAAGTTCTAAGAGCTTGGTATGCCAGAATAAACAACTACCTAATGAGACTTGGTTTCTCCAAGAGTCATGCAGATCCAAATCTTTACTACAAAGTCATGAGCAATGCACCTGTGATTCTACTGCTATATGTCGATGATCTATTCTTGACAGGTGAAGAGTCTCTCATCATCCAATGTAAAAAGGAACTAGCTTCTGAGTTCGATATGAAAGATCTTGGTCTCATGCATTATTACTTGGGACTAGAAGTATGGAAGAAGTGGGGTGAAGTATTCCTTGGACAAGGAAAGTACGCAGTAAAGATTCTTCAAAAGTTTGGAATGATGGATTGAAAATACATGGACACTCCTATGACCACAGATATAAGAAAAGTAATAGACTCATATTTTTATCCAGTAGACCCGTCACTATATTGACAATTGATTGGGTCATTGATGTATTTAGTAAATACTTGACCAATCATCATCTTTGTTGTAAACACACTAAGCCAGTTCCAGGTGTGTTGGCCCTTGACCAATTTTTGGGAGTTTCTTGGTCATGTTGACTTATTTTCAGACTTCGACAGGTTGTCGAAGGAGGAGCACAAGTTGAAGCGGAGATCATAGGATCTTGGCCCTCTTTTGGGCCCCTTTTTGGGTTTTTGGGAATATGTAATGGGAATGGGATGTCGGCCCATGGGTTTACCCATGTTTAGGCCTATTTTGTAATATATAAATAGATGCCTAGGCTAGATAAAAGTAGTAGTGCATCTATGTGATAGAGTTCGGTGTGCTAAGTGAAAAAAGGAATGGATAAGTGCTAGATCTATGTGATCAAAGGATTGTAAGTTCTCTATGCATACTTTGTGAGACTTGTAGAGCTACGTGCAAGTCCCTATGAAAGAATGTAGAAGGCTTTGTGCTATAATGAAAGGAAGAAGGATCTAGTGAGTTGTGTAGATCTTCTGTCCTGTGCAGAGTAAGGGTTCTGAGGCTCTGTGCTTGTAACCAATTGACTAAAGACAATAAAGAAGAAGCGTTGGTGGACGTAGCCCCAGGGTGGGAATGAACCATGTAAACCCTGTGTGATGTGCTTTGTGCTTTGTATTGATGTGTTCATATGTTATATGCTAAGTGCTCTGATATGTTTAGATAGATCTATTCAAGCTTGGTGATTATTATATGTGAGAATGTTAGATCTGATCTAGATATTCGTGCTTAGTGCTTGATATGCTAATTCTGGTCCATTTGTATATGCTAAGTGCTTGAATACCGTAGATTAGTGTGAATGCTGTGAAGTTCTATCTTATAAGAGAAGTGGTTATTGATTGTATATTGAGGAATTAACGGTGTTAAGTGCTCTAGTAAGATGTATAATCACAGATCTATGTCCCAGCTAAGGTTGCAGACAATTGAGTCCTGTAACCACCCCTACCTCTACCTCGGGTGAGAATTCATCTTCTTCGCAGGTGTTCCTGAAAGGGCCAGTAGTTAGGGTTTTTTTGGTGTGTTATTGTAGCATTGAACCCTGGGTCTACCCCTATGCCAACAAATGGTGTTGTTGCCGGGACCTGAAACTGTGATTGCTAGGAACTGAGAAAGAGGAAGCTCTGTGCAAAGATTTATCTTGAAATTGTGAAAGCTCTGTGCGTAGATCTGTGCCCTAGTGCACAATATTCTACTTGATCTGTGCTAAAGAGAGAAGGTCAGATCTAAAAGAAAGAAGCCCGATCTGAAGAACATAAGATTAGATCTGAAGGAAAAAATGAAGATTTGAACGCTTTGTTCTCTAAGAAAGGTAAAAGTAGAAATTTCTGACTAAACGAGGTAAGATCTTCAAGCTCTGTGCTCTGATAAAGGTAAGAATAGTTAAAAGTGTTAGATCTGAAAGATTTGTTCTTTGTAGAAGTAAGATAAGTGGATTTATTTATTTTTTCTAGAATATGGATCTAGGTCTGTTTAATAGAGTCTATCCTAGTTTGAAATCTAGGTCATTAATAGATGAAAGAATATTTGATATGAGTAGATCTGATAAGAATAGTGAAAGATATGTTATACCCATGCATAGAAATAATATTTGGACTAACGAATGGATGCAGGATCCTAGAAAGAATTTTTTGCAGGTTAACTCATATGATCCTAGTGCATAGTACATAAGAAGATGGGGATAATTTAAAAGGAAGAGAGGATTAACCCTATGTTATAGTTGCAGAAGACGGGGACATCTTGCTAAGGAATGCCCTAGTGGAAGACCTAGTTGTCTTTGTTGTAAATCTCTAGACCATGAAGTATTGGATTGCCCTAGAATGATTGCTAATCTTGAAAGAATGAACCTAAATCAAGAAAACCCTAAGGCAGATCCATAACCTAAGGATGAACCTCAGAAAGAATCAGAGAAAACATTGCTATAGATGAAAGAAACCCCGAATGACCATCAACATGTCATCTTATCAGAGATATTCAAAGAAAAGGAATGCATCGAAGCAAGAATATGAGACTTCGAGATTGACTGTGTTCTGGATGAGGAAACACAAATGAATATTATGCCAGAGAGAACCTGGGAAGCTATAGGAAGGCTTGTTATGATCCCTTCATTAGGAGGAATAGGTTTCTTCAGAGGAAAGATAGTAAGCCTATGTGGAAGGCTCGATTGAAAACCTATGACTGTCAATAGAACTTCGAAAGAAGAAGACTTTGAGATTATTAAATTTGTTGAAGACACTGCCCCATTTAACATGCTAATAGGAAAACCTTGGTATTATAGAGATCAATCCAGATGAAAGGAAGAATAAGAAGTTTTGGAACAGAAGAAGCAAGATTTAAAAGACTTTATGACCAGAAGGATCGCACACTTGATTGAGGAACAAGAGAGAAGATCACAAATATTTAATGTTAGCAACCCGTATGTCAAAGCTAAGAGAACACTAGGTGATCCTTAGAATATTGCATTACCTATCCTAGACAAAGAAGAAGTATTATCCAGGAACCCTAGGAAAGAATTTGAACAACGCGAAGTAACTAAAACCAAAGAAGATAAGAATCAAAATGATAAAGGAATTACTGAGACAAATCTCATTGGAAATAAGGGTAGAAAGTTAAGAAAGAAGAGGGCTAATACTAAAAGGTTACATAAGGTTCTAGAGGAGACCTCACAGACATAAAACTTGCAAAATTGGAGCTTCACCAAGATATCAGAACAATGACACATTACACTTTGCCATGACAAATAAATATAGCTATTGGGACCGATATATCTGTTCGAATTCCACTCCGAACGGACATAAAAGCAATAAAGGTTCATCATCCGACCGTTGGACTCTACCATAATAGATCAAACAAGATTTAATGGAGGCTCATACCTGTTGCAAGCCAAGCATTGTCGAATTACTTATTTAGCTCATTGCACCATGCATCGAGAACACTTTTTGCCAATTGCAAATTCGAGCCCATAGACTAAGCCGAGTTTATACAGTGATCATTGTGCTCTCGTTCTCTATCTCATTACCATATCCAAGTTGTTTCCTGATCCCACAGATTGTTTACCCCAAGTGCGTATGTCGGAAGCATTGAGCGCTGCAGAGAAATCTGCTGAGGAAGTTTTGATTGGCTTGATGACAAAGAGAGGAGTGTATACAGGTGTACAAGCATCTTCGATGAGAGGACTGTAGGCTTATCCATCCACTGCTCAAGCCAGACCATCCCAAGTAGCTGATGAGAAACACATGAAGCACATAGATGATATCACGAATGCTAAGATGATTATGAGCATTCTACCTGCTTATCTACCACCTCTAAATGGTGCAATAAACCAAGACAGTGTGCCCAGAGATTTTGAATATGAATTGGTCACTGCATACCTTCTGAAGGGGATACACGCAGACCAGGATAAATCGCATTATTGAAGTTTAGTGACTTCAACCTCGATGACAGGAAAGTGTAAAATATGCTATCCCCATACAAGTATCTCACTATAACTAAGGGAAATAATTCAAAGATCGTTCCCCAGTAGTGGACCATGAGCCTCGCGCAGTCCAAACTACTTAATGTAATGAATATTCCTCACTTCGGGAGGCATCAAGAAGTGAATGTGTGCATCAAGTTGCTGTTGTCCTGCTATCATGGAGGATACTTATGGTTGAACCACCACATCACAGTGGATATGACTTTGATCAATCAGATCACAGGGCTTAGCATGCAAGCCCCTGACCCACAAGATTTATACCCCGGAAATACCATAGATCACGCTCTTTCCCAGAGGATAAAGGATACTTACGGTGATGTAGAGAAGGGAACACGAGGCTACAAGGTAGCCTCTATCTAGAGCATCACAGTGCACCTTGTCTATCAGCTGATTGTAGGCAATCTAGTTCACAAGAACCGACCGACCCAAGTAACTCGATTTGTATTCGACCTCGCAGGGAAGTGCATGGAGGGACTACAGATGAATTGGGTTAAGTACCTTATCAAACAACTGGAACTAGATTGTAGGGAAGTGCAAGATCAAGGATACAAATTCCACTTCAGTTGGCTTCTTATCCTGATCGATTTCATTGCATGGGAGATGTCGAAAGGTGTGACCTTCTTGGACACTGAGCCATTTGAACCTTTGGCCATGAAGTTCAGTATGCTGTGGTACTCCAGTGACATGAACAAGCAATGGAAATAAAATTTCATCTTCCACACATATTATAACCATTTGAAGGTAGCCATACATGCCACGCCTCGCATAACTCCCAACACACTTCACAGGTTTAGACCCTTAATGAAATTCAGCGTGGACCGCCATTTTATCTATATCACAACATACACCGATGAACATAAACAACAACTATAGTCATACTACAAGTTAACAGAGGATGACTTGGAGGATATTACCAAGGAATGGTCGACAAACCTCCTTGTTCCAGCAGACCCCACAGAGATGTTCGATGTTGACAGCCCTGAAACTGCGCCGGATACAACCGAACCTAGCAATATAAAGAAGACCGAAGAGGTCCACAATTTTGACAGTGCATCCGTGAAGACCACATCCATATCAAAAGAGCAAGGAGGTGATGGCACAAAAGTCGAACAAAAGAAAGGCAAGGTTACACCTCCAAGAGATGAGGAAGATCCCTCAAAGAAAAGGAAGGTTTCCCCCCTGAAACCTTCTTCAAGGAAGAAAATAAAAGCAACCAGAACCAAATTTGAGACCACCCTCACCTCAGATGACTTTGACTTCATCGTCGCAGCACTGAATGATGCTTCTCTAGAGATAGCAGAGAAGCAATAATCTAAGCAGGAGGAGGTATTCAGTCAAATTAAGGATGAGCTCCAAGGAGTGCAACAAGAACTATAGTCTAGCCACATAGTATCCACTGCGCCCCTGACAGTTGGAACACCAGAACTAGGTGATGATCCTGTCTAATTACATCACATTGCTGATACAGTTGAAGCTCTCCTTCAATGAGCCCAGGAAGAGACAACAAAAGCCACCTAAGATTTAGCACAAGTATAGAAAGACCTTTAGGACCAAAGAAGTGCTGCAAAAGAGGAAAATCTCACTCTCCAAGAGAAATGGGACGAAGAAAACGTAGAGCTACAACAAAGCAAGGAACAATTGCTCACTGAGAAACTTGAAGTTAAGGAAAGGGTCAATAGAGCACTTCGCTCTGTGATAGTTGTAGAAGTACATACCGAGGATCAAGTTCCACAACAGGTGGCACAATTGGAAGAGGTAATCCAAAAGATACAACAATGCATCACCGACTTAGAGCTCCGCGCAGTACCTGGAACCCCATAGGAGATAAGGAACCAAAGAGAAGTAGCTGCCTACAACGCAGTTGACAGATTAAAATATCTTTCCTTGGAGTGGAAGCAGCTCAGTAACCACAATGCCCAGACCTATGAATATCTCACTGAAAATCCATAATTGCAAACACTGGAGTCACAGCTCCAAGAAGCAAAGCAGAACACAGATACACTACAGGTGCAACTAAAGTCCCTCTCAGCTGTAGAAAGGATGAAGATATCTCAAGAAGAATGCATAGCTCAACATCATATCCATATGATTCAAAGAAAAATGATGGAAGTCACTCAATGAATTCAACCTATGCAAGACAAGGCATGTCTATTGTTTACAGAGGTCAAGAGCCAAGGAGCAAAGCTAGAACAAGTTGTCCTCACAACAAAACAATGCCTAGAAGGGCCAGTGAATGATGCAGGGATCTAGGAGTTCACCGAACACGAGGCCACAAAAAAGCATCAAGTTGAAGCAGCTCGAGCCAAGATTGAGGCATTCGAGGCAGAATTTCTTAGACTAGAGTGACTCGGGATGAGTCACCAGTGAGTGTTGGGGGATTGTTGTCCCTTGACCAAGTTTTTGGAGTTTCTTGGTCATGTTGACCTATTTTCGGACTTTGAAAACCTGTCGAAGGAGGAGCACAAGTCGAAGCGGAGATCACGGGAACTTGGCCCCCTTTTGGTCCTGTTTTTGGGTTTTTGGGAATATGTAACGGGAATGGGATGTCGGCCCATGGGTTTACCCATGTTTAGGCCTATTTTTTAATATATAAGTAGATTCCTAGGCTAGATAGAAGTAGTAGTGCATCTATGTGATAGAGGCCAGTGTGCTAAGTGCAAAAAGGAATGGCTAAGTGTTATATCTATGTGATCAAAGGATTGTAAGTGCTCTGTGCATACTGTGTGAGACTTGTAGAGATGAGTGCAAGTCCCTATGAAAGACTATAGAAGTCTTTGTGTTGTAACGGAAGGAACAAGGATCTAGCGAGCTGCGTAGATATTTTGTCCTATGCGGAGTAAGGGTTCTGAGGCTCTGTTCTTGTAACTGATTGACTAAAGACAATAAAGAAGAAGAGTTGGTGGACGTAGCCCCAGGGTGGGGGTGAACCACGTAAACCCTGTGTGATTTGCTTTGTGCTTTGTCTTGATGTGTTCATATGTTATATTCTAAGTGCTCTGATATGTTTAGATAGATCTATTCAAGATTGGTGCTTATTATATGTGAGAATGTTAGATCTGATCTAGATATTCATGCTTAGTGCTTGATATGCTCATTCTAGTCCATTTGTATGTGCTAAGTTCTTGAATACCGTAGATTAGTGTGAATGCTGCGAAGTTTTGTGTGAAGTGGTTATTGACTATATATTGAGGAACTAATGGTGCTAAGTTCTCTAGTAAGTTGTATAATCACATATATATGTCCCATCTAAGGTTGCAGACACTTGAGTCTTGTAACCACCCCTGCCTCTACCTCAGGTGAGACTTCATCTGCTTCGCAGGTGTTGCTGAAAGGGTTGGTAGTTAGGGTTTTGTTGGCACACTATTGTAGCATTGAACCCTGGGTTTTCCCCTATGCCAATAAGGTGGAACCCAGACATGAGAATTGGATAGATTAAAAGCATGTTCTAAGATATATCTGTGGGACACTAAACTATGGTTTAAGATATACTGCATCCAGTGATATACAACTTCATGGATTCATAAATTCAGATTGGGTAGGAAGTGCAGAAGACATAAGGAGTACTTCAAGGATGTGTTTTAGCTTGGGATCCACTATGATATCTTGGGGTAGTAGGAAACATAAGTATTCCACACTCAACACAACAGAAGAAGAATATATTGGAAGATGTGAGGCATGTACAGAAGTAGTATGGTTGAAAAAGATGATTTTTGGATTATTTGATTAGGTTCCAAATTCGACCATAATACACTGTGACAGTCAAAGTTGTATAAGGATATCAGAACACCCAGTGTTTCATGAATGGTCGAAACACATTGAGATCAAATACTACTTTATTCGAGATAAATTCCAGGAAGGAGAAGTGAAGCTCCAATATATCCCCACAGATGAGTAGGCATCATATATATTGACAAAGCCTCTATCCAGAATAAAGTTTGCATACTTACGAGACAAATTGGGAATCATGGAAATAAATCCCTTAGCTAAAAGGGAAGAGATGAATCTCCAGGTTGGGAGGGAGCACTGACATATCATTAATTTATGGATAGTCATTTTTCAGCTTTGAAAAATGGTCCAATATGGGAAGTTCCTTTCCAGTTCGGAAAGTGGTTTGATATTTCTGACGGATAGGCATTTTCTAGTTCAGAAAATGGTCTAGATCGAATGATCATTTTCGTAATGAAAATGGTTCGATGGATTGTTGATGTACCATAGAAAAAAATTCCCCTTGTGTCCAGTGTGGGGGAATGGTCTAGGAAATTATTTCTTCTTGACATTCACTAATAGTAGTGGTCAAGAAGACTGGTCTTCCTCGCCAGACAATCATTCTTTCGAAGGTCACAGTTGTGAGAAGTTTCGAAGAATGGTCCATTTTGGAGGTTGGTGTAGGACATTCATTTCCTTAGGAAATGGTCTGGATAGTCAGTCCCTAGGGAAGGTTCATTCTCTCTAGGTTGCACTTTGTTTAGTGCTGGAGGAATGGCCTAAATAGGTCAATGGTCTAGGTTCAACAATCAGGGACATACATTCCTTAGGGAAAACTCATTCTCTCCAGGTTTCACTTTGTTTAGTGCCAGAGGAATGACCTAGATAGGTGAATGGTCGCTCAGAAATCAGGACAATTATTTTTCCATGCTTGAGAAGAATAGTCCAGATAGCCCATCGTTGATGTTTTACTCTCTGAGGGAAGATGCTCTTCTAGATCTCATAGATGTGAGTGGAATAATGGCCCAAATGAATTAGTTATATCATGGTATTGTTTCTGTGTAGGTTGATATCAAATGATATGATTACTATGGAGACTGTATGTCTCTAGACAATAGAGGTATGCTACTATGGTGGATATGTTCCACTAGTTGTGACTATGTGTCACAGATTGAGTAGTTGTGTACAAATATGAATAGACCCAGTTGTGTTCTATTAGTTGACATTGTACTAGTTTTCATGGAGATTATCTAGTTGGATAATGGTGATGGTGTTCGTGATTTAATTAGCCTCTGTGACTATAATGATGCTACTAGTTGAATGGTTTGTTTGTGCTCAAGACCATTATCTATTATACCTCCCTAGCTAGGAGGGAGTGTTGATATTATGATAGCTGTAGGAGGTATTAACTTCCATTGGTGACCTTTGACAATATTAGAATATTCCGGAAGCAAGAAAATATTTGGATATAACCCTAGAAGAGAAGTTGACTAAAGTAAATATTATATACTAAGTAATTAGCACCCATAATGAGAAGTCGTCCCAGGAAGTCTAGCAGAAGGAGTATAAATATAGGAGGCCAGTCTTCATTTTAGCTAGAATTCTCAGAACTGTAGAAGTATACTTGTGTCCATTGCAGAAAGCCAGTTTGTGCACAAGTCTTGGAGCATCTTTTGTCGGCAGTTCTGCAATCTTCATTTTTGATTTTTTTGGGTTGGACTCTTTGATCAATTTTGGTTATATTTTCTTGATGCATTAGCCTTGGTTGGCTATTGATTTGTTGCCTAAAATTCTTCTCTCTGTCAAGGTGAAGGTGCTCGAGGGTGTCATTAGTGCCTATGGTTGGGTGAAAATATTCCTATATTATCTATGGTTAAACAAGAACATCCAATAGTCTAACATTTGTTACACATTATTTTTTTCACCCCAGTGATCCATTGACAAACATGTGTTCATGCTACCAAAAAATAATCTTTTTCCATGAGGGAGGTGACTGGATTTCTCTTCTTAAAAACCCTATGGAGAAAGGTCATCCTAGGTTGTACTATACACAGGGTGTGACAATGCCTGATCGTCGCTCCCTACTCTAAATATGCACTGCAAGGTCTCTGAAGGCTGCTCTATATCTAGGGTGCAACGATGTCAAAAGACTAAGAAAAGGTCATGTTTCACAAAAGTTCTAGAAGAGGATATTCTAGAAGATGAGGTGGTGTCATCCTAATCTCTAATTTGGTGGGATCATCCTAATCTCTTCAACCATCTCTCTTTCCCCTATATAAAGAGGGATCTCTCATAAAAAATGTTAAAAAAATAAGAAAAGAAGCAAGCATAAACAAGGTTAGGCTAAGAATTGGATGAGGAATTCTACTTCAACTCATACTTGAGAGCTTCATCTCATTTCATCAAGTCATCATGGATATTCTTCATTCAAGGTTGGAACAAGTGTGTGTGTTAGAGAAAAGGGCCATTGAAAGGGGACCTTGCGACATCAAGCCTTTGGTTGTAATCTCGACTTTCATTTTAATATAATGCAGTGATATATTTCTTTCCCATAAAACTTTCTTTGTTTTATTGTATGATTCCTTGATCACATACACATGTTCTCGTTGAGTTCATTGTATTTCTTTCACTTTGGTTGGCTTGTGTTCCCTTGTAGATTCAATATCATAGGAGTGTCAGAGCGAAGCTAGGATGATGATGGGAGGAGGAAGAAATATTTAAACGGTATGTTGCATATCTCTTGTTAAATAGTGAACTCAATAGTTAGAGCTTAGGGAAAGCGTCATATTCTATTATGTTTTGGTCTAGATCTAGTTGGATCTAGGGAGATCCGTTCATGTCCACATTTACCGATTAATCCCATAACAATAGTTTTATCATAGCTATAGCCATTTACTTTTGAATCAATATGACAAAGGAAAATTGATCCAATGCATGACATTGCTACAGTTTACAATTCCCTGTTATTGTTGTTTTCATGAATGAATGAGTTATATTATTGAGTATATGAAATTGTGAAGTGTTTATATAAGTTTCAATTGTTCTCTTTGTTGAGTTCATGCAAGGTGTGCATATAGTCCGCAAGGAGTGCGTTGACAGAGTCTGTTTCGACTCAAAAATATCAGAAGAGATAGCGTGAAACTTTCCATTTGCAAGGACTTCAAAGGGACTACTGCAAGGTGTGTACAATTGCCCAAAAGAGGCTAAATCTTGCGCAAGATTCTATTGCAAGGAGTTCACAAACCCGAAATTTGACTAAACGTCAAAGTAACTCTTTAAGGAGTAAAAAGAATAGAAGGAGAGAAATCTCAAGAGATATAGAGGGGGAAATTTTCAAAGGGAGTGAAGTCCTAAAGGTTTCATGAGTCACCGACTAAGATCCATTCAGGAGGGAGCGAGATCATTCTAGATCATCATATCTGAGAAAAGTGCATGAGCTTTAGCCTTTGTGTGCACATCGGAGGATAAATTTTTCCAAGGAGCCAAAATAGATCCTGGCTGTTGGTTGCCAGGGGGTTACATGTCAATAGATCTTAGGCTTCAGGAAAAATCCCTTTGAATATTTCAGTTGAGATCTGAAATTCCTGAAACCCAAAGATCTAAAGTGAACTTGGAATGTTAAATCCAGAGGGATGTGTGGTGAAGGATCATGAGTTCCAGGGAGAAGAAAAAGTGGAGTGTTGAAACTTCTGAAGTTTCAAGACCCAAAGAGATGGGAGCTATCGATCTGTAGGAAGACACACATCAATCAATTGTGTAATCCAGGTAAAACACTCCGAGAAAAGGCGAGCATGGAGAAGTTGATATTTGAGATTTCTGAAACCTGAAGATCTGAAGTGAATCATAGCCGTACGATTTTGAAGGACCCATGATGCAAATCTATAGACTCTAGGTAAATACCTGAAGTAAATCAAAGCCTTCATATTAAGGAGGACACACGATGTAAATCTGTGGACTCCTGGTGAATACCCAAACTGAATCTCAACTGTCCAATTTAGGAGGACACGCAAAAAAAATCCAGGCAGTTCAAGGGAAACTGAGTGGGTAGGAGTTGAGAAACCCGAAGTCCGAAGACCTAACGAGATCATAGTCATTGATCCAAAGGAGACATGCATCAACATATCATGAGCTCTAGGTAAGATTATTGTGGAGAAAGTAATCTTTGAGAGTTGAAAACTCTGAAACCTGAAGTGGTGAAGCAAATCACAACTGTTGATTTTAAAGGGGCACGCGTCAACAGATCACGGAGATCTAGGAAGGCATGATCTAGAGGGAAGGAAGGAGGAGTTATATCCAAACCATTGATCACACGATCAATGTTCAGTCAGGATTGTGGGGATAGAAAGTGCTCAGACTTTAAAAGTTTGGGAGTGGGCTGCAATTGAAACCACGATATTGCAAGAGGGATGTGTGGCGATTGGACGTGAATTGCGGGGAGAAAAGAGGGTTGATCCAAAATCACCCTTGGTCGCGCCCACAATCACTTGTTCACATGAGGACATAGCCCGAGGTCACATACGGGAAGGGGCTAATGGAAGAGGAGCTATTTCTTGGAACGTTATAGTTTAGCAGCGCAAATGGAGAGATTTCAAGGGGGTCATAAAACCTACACTAAAAGATTTAAAGGGGCCTATGTTTAATCACCAGGAAGACCATTAAGGTTTCAGAGAGCCGATACAGCTCTAAGAATCGTAGATCCTTGACCGGGAGGTTGCGCAAACCCAAGGGATAATAGGGGGGTCTACATCAAGTGGTATTAGAGCTTGATTTCATCTGTAGATTTCAGGCGAAGGAGACAAAGGATATAGTTTGATACCATCAAGTGGTATCAAAGCCTTAAATTGTTTTTAGGAAATGAAGAAGAGCTTGAAGGTGTACTCTATGCATGAGGGACAATCAACACAATGCCACCAAGGAGACGTGTGGAACCACATTTGTCCAATCGCGCTGTAGAAAGAGAAATGAGAGAGCTTCGTTCAAGATTAGAGGTGATGGAGGCAACACAGAGGAGAGAACTTGATGCTAGGGACATCAGTGATGCAGAAAGTGAAGAAGTAGAAGTTGAAGAAGTTGTAGGGGAAAATGTTGCTGAGGAACACTTGCTAAGAGTGGTAGTTAAACTGGGATCTAGAGAAAATATAGAGATTGGATAAGATCCATGGATAAGATCATATATAGGCAACCTAGATGCTAAAGAATTGTTGGATTGGATAAGATCCATGGAAAAATATTTTGACTATGAAGATGTCAATGAGGAGAAAAAGGTGATACATATTGTCACTAGACTGAAAGGACATGCAACATTGTGTTGGGTTGAATTGTAGGTTGAGGAGAGGCAAAGGAAAAAATAAGATAAAGAATTGGGATAGAATGGTAGCCAAGCTAAAGGGTAAATTAATGCCCAAAGATTATCAGATAAATCTGTTCAGGAAGTTGCAGAACCTGAGACATAAGGGTATGATAGTGAAAGAGTACATAGAGGATTTCTACAAGCTAAATATCAAGACTGGACAGCAAGAGAAGGACGAGGAAAAAGTTATCAGGTACATAAATGGCTTGAGATATGAAATCCAGGATGAGATGAACATGATTCCAGTGAGGATAGTAGAGGATGCTTATCAGATTGCTCTGAAGGAAGAGGAGGATTTGGATAGGAAGAAGAGTCAACGAAACAGAGGTAGAAGCCCAAGCAAAGGCAAGGGGGTTTCCCATGATAAGACACATAAATCCAAAGGCGAGACAGAGAAACCACATGGTCACTAAGAAAGAGGAGGAAGTTACTGAGGAAGACAAGGTGGTGGAATAAGTTCTTCTAGAGGAAGAGGAAGAAGCAGAGGAGGAGAAGTGAGGTGTTATGCCTATGGAAAGACATGACACATGTATTGGGGAATGTCTCGAGAAAAATAAAGAAGGAGGAGGTGAAAATCACATTTTAGAAGCACAAAAAATGAATGTTGAAGCAGAAGTTGCAGAGGATGGAACATCCCTGATGTTAAGGAAGGTTCTCTTAAAACTAGAGATAGAAATCTAGAAGCAAGTGCAGAGGAACAGTCTATTCAGGACAACTTGCAAGACTAAATACATAGCATGCAAGGTGATAATTGACAGTGGGAGCACTAGCAACTTAGTATCCACAGAGATGGTGGAGAAATTGGAGTTGGAGACAACTACAAATCCAAATCCATATATAGTCTCATGGTTGTAGAAAGGACACCAAGTAATGTTCACTAAACAATGCCTCGTTGAATTTAAGATAGGAGGATATAGAGATGAAATTCTATGTGATATGATTCCCATGGATGTATGTCATGTTTTGTTGGTAAGAGCATGGCCATTTGATAGAAATTTCATTCATGATGGGAGAAAAAATACTTACACCTTGGAGAATATTGGTAGGACACACATGTTGCTTCCAATAGAGGAGAAGAAAGTAAAAGAAGAAGCTAACACAAGCATACTTCTCATGATTGGGAAGGACCTCCTGAGAGAAGTTAAGAAGGAACAAGAGATGCAATTTGATGTGGTGAGGAAACCCAGAGTTGTCCTTACAAGTACTTCGATGGATGATTTTCCTGAAGAAGTTCAGAAGTTGTGGGATAATTTTACTAACATAGTAGTGGATGAGTTGCCTAACTCGTTGACACCCATCAGAAGTATCATCCATCATATTGATTTGATATGAGGATCAAGCCTGCCAAACAAATCAACATACATATTGACACGTCAAGAGAATGAGTAGGTAAAGAAGCAAGTCTTTGATTTGTTAGACAAAGGTTTGGTCAGAGAGAGCTTGAGTCCATGCACAATACCAACTATGTTGAGTCCAAAGAAGGATGGAGGATGGAGAATATGTACAGACTCGAGGGCCATTAACAAGATCACCATAAGGTATAGATTTCCTTTTCCAATAATGGATGACTTAATGGATTGTTTGAGTGGAGAAAATTTCTTTTCTAAGATAGATTTGAAAAGTGGATATGACCAGTTAAGGATGAGAGAAGGTGATGAGTGGAAAACAACCTTCAAGACAAATGAAGGGTTGTATGAGTGGTTGTTATGAAATTTGGATTAACAAATTCCCCAAGTAATTTTATGAGGTTGATGAATGAAATACTAAAATATTTCATTGGCAAGTTTGTGGTTGTATATTTAGATGATATATTGGTCTTTAGCAAGACTAAAGAGGAGCATTTGAGACATCTGAAATTAGTGATGAAGAGACTATAGAAGGAGAAGTTGTTGATAAATATGAAGAATTCCTCTTTTATGAAGACAAAACTCATTTACTTGGATTTTGTGATCTCTTCAAATGAATTGAAGATGGATCTAGAGAAGGTTAAAGCAATCAAAGAATGGCCATCACTAAGGAGTGTGTTTGAAGTAAGAAGCTTCCATGGACTAGCGAGTTTCTACAGAAAGTTCATTAGATATTTCAGTGGAATTTGTGCATCAATGATGGACACAGTGAAGAAGAGGCACAAGTCTTTTAAATGGACAGAGGAGGCCTAGAGGAGCTTCAATATATTGAAGGAGAAGATAACAGAATGACCAATTATGGTCTTACCAAATTTTGGAAATACATTTCAAGTGAGATGTGATGCAAGTGGAGTTGCAATTGGAGCAGTCTTGAGCCAGGATAATAAACCAGTTGCATATTTCAGTGAGAAGTTGAATGAGACTAAGAGAAAGTACTCCACATATGACAAAGAATTTTATGCTATAATTCAAGCCTTGAAGAAATGGAGGCACTATCTTGTTCCAAAGAAATTTGTCTTGTATAGAGATAACCAAGCTTTACAATTCATAACCATAAAGGAAAAATTGAATCAGAGGCATGCAAAGTGGATTGAGTTTATGAAAAATTTTACTTTTGTCATAAAACATATTTCTGGAAATGCTAACAAAGTTTCTGATGCATTGAGCAGGAGATGTTTGATTCTGCAGGAATTTCAAGTGAAGACATTAGGGTTTGAACACCCTAAGGAAACGTACAATGATGATCCATATTTCACGAAAGCATATGAAGAATGTGCAAATCCTGTGCTGAAAGACATGAGCCAGTGGACATAGTACATGATTCAAGAGGGATTGTTGTTCAAGGACAATAATTTTTGCATACCAAAATGATCAATGAGAGATAACCTTTTGAAGGAAAAGCATAGTGGAGGATTGGCTGGAAATTTCGGCCATGATAAAACATTTGCACAGTTGTGCAGTGCATATTATTGGCTAGGTATGATAAATAAAGTGACAAAGTTTGTCAACATATGTAGAATCTTCCAACATGCAAAAGGAAAAAGACATAACATTGGATTGTATCAACCTTGCCAATACTAGAGAGGCCTTGGGATGCAATAAGCATGGATTTTGTGTTGGGGCTGCCAAGAACACAAAGAGGATATGATTCCATATTTGTGGTGGTGGATAGATTTTCAAAGATGGAACAACTTATCCCATGCCAGAAGACTAGTGATGCAACACATGTTGCAAATTTATTTTTCAAGGAAGTTGTTCATGTTCATGGATTACCCAAAAGTATTGTCTCAGACAAAGATACCAAATTCATTGGTCATTTCTAGAGAACACTGTTGAATACATTGGGGAAATATTTGTCCTTCAACTCAACTTATCACCCTCAGACACGGAAAAAATGAGGCGGTGAACAAAAGTTTGGGAAACTTATTGAGGAGTCTGGTCACCGAGCATCATAGTCAATGGGATCAAATTCTTCCACAAGAAGAATTTGCATACAATGACTCAAAAAATAGGAGCACTGGAAAGATCCCATTCCAAATACTGTATGGAATGCAGCCAAGAGGAGTAGCTGAGTTGAGAGGCTTGGAACAGAGTAAGATCAGAAGCACTGGAGCAGAAGATTTTACTACAGAAATGTAGAAGCTCCATAGCCAGATCAAAGAGCAGTTGAAGAACTCTAGCCAAGAGTACAAGCATAGAGTTGATCAACATCATAGAGAGATTCAATTTGATGTAGGATATCAAGTTCTGGCACATCTCAAGAAATAAAGGTTTCCACGAGGAACATATAACAATTTGAAGATGAAGAAAATAGGGCCATGCAAGATCTTAAGGAAGTTTGATGCAAATGCCTATGAGATTGAGCTGCTAGATGATGTGGGCATATCACCCATATTCAACATATCAAACCTGTATCCTTACAGGGAATATGACACAGAGAGATCAGAAGATCAAGAGAAGATTCAATGGGAAAAGCAAATGCCCGTGGCAGAAAATCTAGATATAGAGAAGATCGTTGTTTGGAGGATTGACAAGAAGACCAGGAGGAAGACCTATTTTGTATATTTGGTCAAGTGGAAGGGACACCTGATAGAAGATTCCAGTTGGGAAAATGAAGCTGATATCCATAAGCATGGAAAGTCAGTGCAGGAGATCATGGAAAGTATTCCATGAATTTTTTTCCAGTGGAGTATGATGCAAGAGCATTATCAACAAGCCTACGTGGAGAGACAACTCAGTGCCTTAGTGCGTCATTGAATCATTTCAGAATATTAACTGTTGGCATTTCCTGCAATTTTTTTTTTTGAAATGATCGGAAAATGGAGAAGATCAAATGCTTGGAAGCTAAATGATCATGAATGATCTGGGACTTTCACTCCTAGACTTTCATGTAATGAAAATTAAGTAGTAGTTANGGGGGGGGGGGGGACCCTAAGAACCCTATAAAATAAATAGAGGTTTTGTATGCCCGAATGAGGATGTTGCAAGTTAGTAGGATTTTGCTGTGATTTAGTTGTTGCCAAGTTTTGTTGTTGTTTTATCATAGTTGTAGCCATTTACTTTTGAATGAATATAAAAGAGAAAAATTGATTCAATGCATGGTGTTGCCATAGTTTACAATTCCCTATTATTGTTGTTTTCATGCATGAGTGAGTTATATTATTGAGTATATGAAACTATGAAGTGTATAGATAAGTTTCAATTGTTCTATTCGTTGAGTTCATGCAAGGTGTGCATATAGTATGCAAGGAGTGCATTGATAGAGTCTGTTTTGACTCAAAAAGATCAAAAGAGATAGTGTGAAACTTTCCCTTTGCAAGGAGTGCAAAGTGACTGCTACGAGGTGTGCACAGTCATTTGCAAGAACTTAAGTATTGCATGAGAATTTACTGTAAGGAGTGACTGAGTCTCTTTCAACTCATAAGTGTAGAAGAGATAGCGTAGAGTTTCCATTTGCAAGGAGTGAAAAGGGACTATTGTAAGGTGTGCACAATCACCCACAAGAAGCTAAATCTTGCACAAGAGTCTGCTGCAAGGAGTGCATGGACTCAGAATTCGACTAAGGGTAGAAGTAACTCTTTAAGGAGTCAAAAGAGTAGATGGAGAGAAATCTCAAGAGAGTTAGAAGGAGAAATATTCAAAGGGAGTGAAGTCCTGAAGGTTTCACGAGTCACCGGCTAAGATCCATCCAGGAGGGAGCGAGATCAATCTAGATCGTCAGATCTGAGCAAAGTGAATGAGCTTTAGCCTCTGTGTGCACATATGAGGAGAAATTGTAGAAGAGCCAAAATAGATCCCGGCCATTGGTCTCCAGGGGGTTACGTGTCAATATATCTGAGGCTTCGGGAAAAATCACTTCGAAGATTTCAATTGAGAGCTAAAATTCTCGAAACCCAAATATCTGAAGTGAATCTAGACCGTTAGATCCAGAGGGATTCGTGGCAGAGGTTCGTGAGTTTCATGGAGAAGCAAAAGTGGAGTGTTGAAACTCCCAAAGCCCGAAGACCCGAAGAGTTGGGAGACATTGATCTATAGGAGGACACACATCAACTTATTGTGTAATCTGGGTAAAACGCTCTAGGAAAAGGTGAGCGTGGAGAAGTTGATATTTGAGATTTTTGAAACTGAAATATTAGAAGTGAATCATAGCCGTCTGATTTTGAAGGACACACAACGCAAATCCATAGAGTCATGGTAAATATTCGAAGTAAATCATAGCCTTCATATTAAGGAGGACACGCAGCATAAATCTGTGGATTCCAAGTGAAGACTCGAAGTGAATCTCAGCCATCCGATTCAGGAGGATGGCGGAAAAAATCTATGCACTTCGAGGGAAAGTGAATGGGTAGGAGTTGAGAAACCCAAAGTCTGAAGACCCGAAGAGATCATAGTTGTCTATCTACAGGAGACATGCATCAACAGATCATGAGCTCCAGGTAAGAGCATTGTGGAGAAAGTAAGGTTTGAGAGTTGAAAACTCTAAAACCCAAAGTGGCGAAGAAAATCACGACCATTGATTTGAATGGGAGATGTGTCAATAGATCATAGATATCTAGAAAGGAATTATCTATAGAGAAGGAAGGAGGAGGAAAACCGGAACCGTTGATCGAGAGGCTCTATCTGGGATCGCGAGGTCAATAGTCAGTTAGGATTCCGGGGACAGAAAGTGCTTGGAATTTAAAATTTTGGGAGCGGGCCACAATCGAAACCACGATATTGCAAAAGGGATGCATGGATATTGGACGTGAATTGTGGGGAGAAAAGTGGGTTGATCCCAAACCACTCTTGGTAACTCTGCAATCGCATGTTCATGTGAGGACATATCCCGAGGTCACATACGAGAAGGGGCTAATGATAGAGGAGCTAGCGCTTGGAACGTTACAGTTCAACAACACGAAGGGATATATTTAAGGGGGTGTTGGGCCTGTGATATGGTTAATTTAATGATGATAATTAGATCCTTTTTGACCAATATTGTATGTGTATTTTCCTATTTTGAAGAATTTTTGAAGGATTTTTGTATTAAATCTCTGTGGCTCATACCACGTACATATGATTGATGTTTTATGATGGTTTTAGGTATAATTCAACATGTTTTAATGATTCCAAGAAGCTAATTCATGTTTTGTGTGTCACATCCGTCACTCCATCCGGTACTCCATCCGACACTCCGTCCAGCACTCTGTTCGACACTCTGTCTTGCACTAAAACCATGGGTGATTTGGCGGTTATCATATCGGCGACCAGTGATGGGAAAATCAACAACATTGGGTTTCCCTTGTGCTCATGGCCTCCATCTTGTTAAGCCCTAATATTGGCTCATTACCCCTTAATTGGGGCATATTATATTAGTAATTTTATTTTATTTATGTCGTCTTTAGGCCATTAGTTGTAATTATACCTCCTAGTCTCCTATATATACCAAGGAGACATTTTCAATTTGAATCATCTTGTACTTGAACATTTAAGTGGGGTAAAAGGAGGTTGCCCCCTTGAAGAGGCTTATTATCTAAAATTGTATCTTTTTCAAGGAGTTGATTACTTTTTCTGAGGTTTTTCTATGCTATATTGATATTTGGTTCTTAACATATGGTATCAGAGCTCAAGGTCTTGGGGTTTCGCTGCTATATCTGAGACACCTTGGAATTTTCACTATAACTATTTTCTACAATGTTTCAGAAGGAATGACTTGGAGGATATTTAGTAGATGGATCAAGGTACGTTGGGTTCAAAATTCAGCGCCTCAGGCCTTACACTTTCAGAGATACATCTTGTACAAGAGAGGGTTCTAGAATCATCCAGATCTGAGCTATTGTGGCATTTTCGCTATAAACGTTTTTTCGTAATGTTTCAGACCCTAAAATCTAGAGGATATTTAAAAAAATTAGTAAGGTATTTTTGGTAAAAAATTCAGCTTTTGGGTCATCTTAAATTTGTAGATACACCCTATGTAAGATAGTGTTTCTGACTAGTCCTATTGACTAGCCTCAAGAAGGTGTTCCAGGTAAAACAATCATAACTTCTTCCTAGAGTACCCAAATTGAGTGGGACTAGTTTCATTGGATCGTGGACAGTCTTTAGTATTTATGGTGTGAGTTTCATAATTTTATATCAATTATTTTGTGTGGGGCATGCTATACAAGTGATATCTCCTAGAAAGGCCAAAAATCGGCAAGTTGTGGGGAAGTTACTGTAAATTCCACTAGGCACATACAATTTTGATTAGACCTATGGAATTGCAGAGAAGAAATATAAGAGAACTACATAAAATAAAGTTTTGTATACAGAAGGGCCGAAACTTGGGAGATACAGCAGAAGAAATATTGTCTAGTAGAACCACCTCAAAATCAAGGTTCAAAAGTGATACTTGGCCAACATGCCACCCAAAAAGGGAACTTCTACACCAAATAAGCCTCCAGACAATCCTACTTGGATTCTTTATGAAGGTGAAGAAATGCGTAGGGACATAAATGATTTACAAAAGAAGATAGTAACAAAAGATGAACTACAAGAGATGATGGAGGGTTTAAAAGGGGAGATCATGGAAGTATTGAAAAATTTCATAACAGAGAAGACACCTTGTTGGCAGCCAACTCATTTTTTTTTATTACCATAAAAACGCTGCCTACACCTCTTGTCTTTTAAACGACAAATCCTCGTCGCACTATGCTTCAAGACATTTGTTTCCTTTTTTGCGACAACTGCAAATTTGATTTCGATATGGTTTTCACAACTGAAAGTGTGAAACCACCTCTCTCGTTGTTTGGACTGTCGTCATCTTTTATTGATTTGATGAAAGATGTTTGATCATTGGTTTATCACTTCACTTCCAAAGGTTCTTTCAAACTATATACATTCACATCGACTGTCCAACTTGATTTCCCTAGTGAAATTGTTAAGTTATGAGTTATGCATGATGTCGTAAGTTTCATAATTACTTTTGGTTTTATATATGGCTCAATTCTGATTTCTTTGAACTCTTAACTTACTGATTTCATGTGATCATTTGTTGCAATGTTTTGACACTTCGATTATGCTAAAAGCACATGGACAATACTCCGATTTTGATTTCATATAAAGTGATGATAGTTTGAACTTTGCAAAAGCGCTTTGATTAACTTATTGGAATTTGGATTATTTGGTTCAAACCCCCGATACATTGTTTAAAGAGTTTGATATCATGGAACGATCATATAATTTCGGGATATGTATTGATTTGAATGTGGTATGAAGCATTAAAGTGATGCGATTGATCAATGGTTAGTGCTGGATGTTGTGTTGATTGAACTGTACACTTGGCATTCGAATGAAACGCGTGGTGTGTAAGTGGCACGTTAACATGATTATACACTATTTTCCTAGCCGATAAGTTTGGCATAAACGATCATGTTTTGATAAATATGTACTCAGTTAATCAATGCGGTGCGTGGCGGTGGTAATCCCACCACCTTCGCACGATTGGAGTTATTTTCGGTCTCGTCAAGCTTTCAATCTATTAAACCCTCGCGTTATCACTCTGTGCATTGTTTCATTCTCCTGGAACCCTACCATGTACAAGAACTATGGCTCCTGTTGTGAGAGCCGAGCCTAACGGGTCTCAAGCATTGTTAACTTTTGATGGTGCGTATGACGACTTAGAATGGTTTGGATGGATTCCATTTATCAGGAAGTTTGATGGTTATGACATCACTATGTCTCAACAGTTTTCTTTATCGTTTGATGGCTATAGAGCCAAAGTTGGAGATGTACAGCTTGAAGTCACCGAGCAATCCCTCAGCTCTGCGACCGGCTTGCCTGTCGAGGGAGAGAAATGGTCCAAAAGCTGTAAGGTTAAAGATGTCCTGTGGACGTTATTGTTTCAATCTCGCACAGTGAATTCATGTGACCGAGGCTTACCGACGAAGATGTTGAAGCCTCACTGGTATGATCTCTTGATGATTATCAAACAGTTTGTAACTTGTGAAGGCAGGTATGGTTTTGTGTTCCTATTTCACCTACGCTTGTTAATGATTTTTATGGATTTTGGGCTTAGTATGCCACACTACCTGCACCGAAGTCTGTTCAAAATGGCTAAGAGATATAAGTGTAGCCATGCTGACACTAGCCTTTTTCATGTTGGGTTAATTAAAATGATTTTTGTCTATGAACTGGGGTTACGTCAAGATTCCTGGCGTGAGTTTCTCAGCCGCAACGGTTTTGAAGGATCGCATCCTCCATAGGTGGATAAACCTATGATTGCCCAAAACAAATCTACCCCTGTGCCTTATGATGTTCTCCTAGCCAAACCTAAACCTGACTTACCTCTTAATTCGCCTATGGCCATGACAGAGCAGACCGAAGTTGCTAAAGCTACAACCCATAAGACTAGAGCAAAGTCTGGTGATAATACTAGATGCAAGAAGAACGCTAGGCTGATCTCTCACATGGCGAGGAATAGATCCAAACCCCCTGTGCAGTTAGAGCCTCTCGCAGTCAGCGAAGACTCAGATTCTGAAGTTGAACGGTTCCTCGCTGAGGAATACCCTTACTCCATGGGTTTGTGTGATAAAACTTCTTGTGATTTCGTTAAAAACTCACCTCCTTACCTGCGTGAAGACCCTGAATTCCCTGGTATTGAACCACCGCATGAAACCCTTGGGGAATCATCAGAACCCCCTCCTTTTCGGGCTGTTACACCACCTTGTGATCAGTGAGGAATGTGGTTAGAGAGATACTATTTGGACGTCCCAACATTGCAATCCAAAATTCGTGATTTGGAAGACCAATTAGCGAGACTCACCGGTCAGAATGCAACGAAGAAATCCAACGATGAGAAACCACGAACTGATGGGACAATCCTGTTCAAAAATTGTGAGTCTGCTACAGCTATTGTCAATTCAATATTGACATAGTCTCAGCACTTGTGATGGTATAGTTCTCGATTATTTATATGACACCCTGCTCTGTTACATAAGCGTGTTACACTGTATGTGATGTATTATTTTGTTTAAGATCCGATTGGATTTGATTGTGATTTAATGGATCATCGAATAGATATCACTGTCCATCTTTAGTTCGATGCCCTGA
>ML782945.1:393262-415901 GCA_009831015.1 Picea engelmannii
CAAGCAAGCCAATAAGGATAATAAATTATCACCAAAGTACTATGGCCCTTATAAGGTGTTGCAAAAGATTGGTACTATGGCATACAAATTGGAGTTGCCTGCATCTTCACGAGTACACCAAGTTTTCCATGTTTCATGCTTAAGGAAGGTTATAGGCGACAAGATCCTAGTTCAAACTATATTGCCAGAACTTGACGAGGAAGGAAAAATCATATTGGATCCTGAAGCCATCACTGACACAAGAATTCACCAGCTAAGGAATATATCCATTTAAGAGTATCTCATTAAATGGAGGAAACTACCAGCTAAAGATTCCACTTGGGAAGATGAGTCTTTTATACAGAAGCATCCAGAGTTACTCAAGCGTTGCAGAAAACACTTGTCTCAAGGGGAGGGGCATGTTAAGCCCTAATAATGGCTCATTACCCCTTAATTAGGGCATATTATATTAGTAATGTTATTTAATTTATGTTGGCTTTAGGCCATTAGTTGTAATTATAGCTCCTAGTCTCCTATATATATCAAGGAGACATTTTCATTTTGAATCATCTTGTACTTGAACATTTAAGTGGGGTAAAAGGAGGTTGCCCCCTCAAAGAGGCTTATTATCTGAAATTATCTCTTTTTCAAGGCGTTGAGTACTTTTTTTTAGGCTTTTCTATGCTATATTGATATTTGGTTCTTAACATAGCTATTGAGCTTCTGACAACTTGGATTGGGTTGTTATGCTGGGCGTTTATTGACTCGCTTAGTTTCTAGAAGTCATCGGCGGTTAATACACATTAAATGTGATTTACATTTTTTAGAGGAGGTCGACCCTTCTAGTGGTCGAACTCTTAGCTTGTAAACTCTATAAATACCATAGTAGTGGTTAGAAAAATAGTGGAGGATAGTTAAGCTCTGTTTTTCCATTTCAAAACATTTTCTCTAAAACTGTGTAAAATTGTGTTTTTAATTTTAATTGTGAAATCATGTTGCTTGAGCTCGTGATTCATCATTGAGGAGTATCCATGACCTGGTGGGGGGGCAACTAGTGTTATGGGTGAATATTTAGTCAATTAGCTTGTGAATTCACATATTGTAATCATCATTTCTTTTATTTCATGTACATGAGTTGTATTATGTTTATTTACTGTGTAAATTGTTGTTCATAAGTTTAATTGCTTCAGTTTCTTTTTGTAGGTTAATATGAAGGATAGTGTAATTATAGCATGTATTTTAATTGATAGGAGATAGCTTGCAAGCTTAGATACTAAACCATGTGTGTAATTAGATGATAGTTATATTTCTATATGCCGAAATAGAATTGAAAACAAAGTTAAAACAGGGTATTTAGCTAATGGTTTCTTTGGCAAGGTTTCGATGGATGATTAGTTGTTAGCTTTAAATTTAGTGTTCAATTTGCTTTTCTATTTTGCTCAGTTAGTTCTTAGTTTTCTTATATTGTTATATGCTAAAATATAAATAGGATTTGATTTATGTTTTATGAGTATTTCCCTTTGCAATTTAAATTGTTAAAATATGATTAGTTTGATTTACTTTATGCAATTTCCATTCTAGATCTAGGTTGCAATTTTAATTTGAAGTTTGATTATTGAGTTTAGTTTTCAGTTATGAATATCTAAGTAGTATGAATTTTCTTACATTAGCATAGAATGAAATTGAATTAAATATAATAAGGTTTTCATATTGTTGATGACTAGTGCATAAATTGAAGAATCACATGGATATGCAGGGTAGTTGATGTTTCTTATATAACAGCTAAGTTCTCACTAGATTGTATGATTCATACCTTTCACTTTGCTATAGAAGTTAATATTGAGTTTATCCCTATTGATTTATCATTAATTGTTAAATTCCATTGTGATATCATAATACACCAGAGACATAACCATCAACACTATATTTGAGTTTTCTTGCTTTTATAGATTCGAGGATAGTTTCCTTACTTTTGTGGATTAGAGAATAGTCTTGTTTCTTTGGTAGATTAAAGAATAGTTTTCTCATCGTAGATTAAAGAGTAGTTGTTGATTACTTTGATTGTCATGATGCTTTGAATTTAGTAGATTAAGATTTCCTTTCGTAAATTATAAGTAATTATGAAGTTTAACTTAAGAATATAGTTCACTTGCTTATTAGTTTGAATAGTTGCTTATTGAGTAATTTTGATTAGTTTACTTGATGTATAAGTTATCATAGGTTAGTTAGTTGATTGGTTGCTTTTTTACTTGCTTTAATAGGGTAGTTGCTTTCCTATTTATTTTCTTTAATAGGGTAGTTGCTTATTGAATTTGAGTAGGTTAATTAAATTAGTTTGTTGTTGTTATTGCTCATTAGGTAGATTAAATAGATAGTTTGGTTTTGCTCATTATAATGATTAAGTTAATTTTCTTCAAGTAGGGTTTTCATTTGCTTTCTTAGGACTATCCATCAATCCATTGTTCAAAAGATACTTAGGGTAAATAGTTTAAGTTTCTTAATAGGGTTTGATCATTAATAGTCTTTGCTTGAATAGATTAGTCCTTAGATAGCCCATTTCCTTAGTTAGACTATACTACCTCTAGCCTTTCTGCCTTGGCACATATAGTGCTACAAATCTAATTTTACTTACCATGGGTTGACAATTTAATTGAGGGTTTTTAGTGTTTTTTAGTGCATATAGAACACCCATCATTTTTGGCGCCATTGTCGGGGAGTTGTCTGAAGGTAGGAAATAGTTAGGAAATAGATCATTTCTAAACCTTAGCATTATTTTGGTGGTGGGGGAAATTTAAGAAGAGAGGTAAGAACCTATGCATCTACTATATTAGGTTCCCCCAAACCCAATGGTAGCTTTTCTTTTTATTTTTGTTTGCTTTCATGAACAGACCTAGAGACCCAAAAGGTAGATACATTAAATCTAAATCAGACCTTTCAACTAAGGTTTCTTTCGACCTTTTTGGGGGAAGGAATGTTCCACTCATAAAATCCGTAGACCGATACCAAAAAATCCGTAGACCGATACCAAAAAACAGGAGTTATCTCAAGCCAAAGAGCTAAATTTTTCTCTGAAGAGAATAAGACAGGGAGCACTATAGAACAAAAAATTGAAGCATCAATAATAGTGGAACGAGAGGCAAGACCACTCGAGCCTTCCACAGAAAAAAAAAATACAACCTTTGTTTTCTTACCACCATCAGGAGATCCTAACTCTGAAGATATCATAGACCCTGAACAAGTGAATACCTTGTTTGGTAGTTCATCCAACATAATTATCTCTCAAATTGACACAAAAAAATTGGCACCAATAACCTCAACTGGCTCGAGTAGAGTCCCAGACACCCAAATAGTAGGAAGAACTTCCCATCAGAGGGATACCTTGTTCTCTTCAAGAATAAAACCACTTAAGTACTCTCTTTTTGGAAACTAAACCAGTATATATGATCGGGAGGATCACAACAATGTAAGACACGGGGAGGAAGAAGAAGCTAGAAACCAAACCGAATCTACCTTCAGGTTTCCAATTTTGGACACCACCCCAAATGTCAATATGAAAAATATTCCCCTCTCAACACTGCCCACCTTTTATGGAAAAATAAGTGACGATCCAGAAACCTTCCTATTTGAGTTCGACATCTTATGTAGGAGCTACAACTACTTACAAGATGCCCATAAACTAAAACTCTTTCCTGCCACCCTCAATGACTCTGCACTAATATGGTTCATGGGGTTGGGAGAATCTAGTATTAGGTCTTGGGAAGCCATGAAATATATCTTTATTAAGAAGTAACAAGACTACTATAAGACCAAAGAGTCTCGTAATGACATCTTCAAAATACAACAATTAGAAGACGAGAATCTCAAGGATTATATGGAATGGTTTTCTTATATCTCCCAGAAATAAAAAATCATGACCTTCCAGATGATGCAGTTAGGGATATTTTCCTTAAGGGAATTTTAGAGGAATACCTAGAGATACTTAACCTGATGGAATCATGTGACATCTTCCATAAACGATTTTCAGAAATATGTGAAATGTGTTAAAATTACTTGAGGAGTAGAGCTAAAACATGAAAGAATGTTCGAGACCCTTATAATAGAAACTTAAAACCAATTAGTTTAGGTGGTATCACAAGAGTAGAGATAGGGAACCTTTTAGAGAACTTCAATAAGGATATCTTAAGCACAATAGGTTCCCAGTTGGACACCCTAAAAATTAAAAAGAAACAGGAGGAGGAAAATGCAACAATGAGCATATATTGCCCAAGATGTAGGAGGAATCATTCCTCAAGGGAATTCCCATTAGATAACATTTCAGTTTGTGGCTTCTGCACAAAAGACTATTCAACTGATAAATGTCCATCATTTCCCAGGTTTTTAGCCATAAATAGGAGTGGGGATCCTAGGGAGTCCTCTTATGCACCTAGGAGGTCATGGTAGCCTAGGAAGAAACCCACATATCCAGATCCACAATATCAAGTTCCACCCTATTATCAACAACAACAATAGTGGAACTCACCAAGTTGGAAAAAATGGTCTGCACAATACAAAAATCCTTGGCTTCAAGGATGGAGAGGTGGGCATAACCAAGGGAACCCTCAAGCTCCACCTATCCCTATGTCCAACCATCCTTATCCTCAGTTTCCACTGAACATTCCACACCTTCTCTCAGGTTTTATTCCACCACCTTTACCTCATATTCCACAACAATATTAGAATGCCAGCTCCCCAAAACTGACATTATTACCGACACAAATAGTGCCCAATCCAAATAATAAACCAACTCAATCTCTTCATAATATTGGGTTGCAAACCTCCCCATGTTCTTGAAACTTTTTCTGAATTTTTGACTGTACATATGTAAATAATTTTGAATTTTGTTGATAGACAATTCTAGAGATTTCTGTAGGTATTTATTTCACCAGGAATAGACAGTTTCAAGGAGATTTAAGTAAGTATTTTTCTTCAAAATATTACTATACTTGAACCTTGTTGTCTGTCAAGCATCAATTAAATAATGACTTGTTGTAATCAGCCATATTTTTGCAAATATTTTCATCTTCTTTTTTAGTAGCTGCTCTTGAAACTTCACCACTATATAAGGAAGTGATATTGTAGCCATCAAGCTTAGAGGTCACTTGTATAGTTTTCCCAAGAAACCTGAGTAAGCGAGTAAAGTATCTTTATTAAAGATTAAAAAGGAGGTCTGATTAGCAGTTAGCATGGAAACATAAAAAACAGGAAGAAAGTGAGTTGAGCCTAAAGATACCTTTATGTTCTTTCCCAATGGTACCATCCACTTCATGCTAAAAATACTTGATTATATCATATCTCTAGATAGGATACATCTGCTTAAGTACCCCTTACATGAAGACAATCTCTAAGGAATATATAATGGAAAGTCATCCTCTAACATAAATACCATCCCAATTGAAAAAAAAAAAGGAAAAAAAAAATTGTTTTCAGAGCTGTCCCCCCCATATTCTTGCACAAAGAAATCTTACACTAAAAATATTAAAAGATGGAGGGCTAGTCTCTGAGGGTGTAAGAGGCTAACCCATCGGGATACTAAATAGGTCTAATGGAAGAGGGTACTAACCTATGGTATGACTAGGTAAATCTGTCAAAATAGTGAACAGATCTATTGGCAGTGGGGCATTCTACCTAGCGAGGATGGTAATCTGACAAAAAATAAATAAGAAATTTAAACTTGTCCTGATGTACGACATTACTTGTAGACAAATATGACACGAAGTATGTATGGTAAAGGTAAGTTTAATAAAATTCTTAAATTTTCCACTCGGAACTAACTTTGAGACTATCTTGAAACTCTCTCACCTACCTCTTCTTATATATATATAAGATCTCTTATCCTGTAGGTGGGTCCATCTTCTAACCGTCTCGTAAGACTAATCTGTGAAATTTATCTCTACACTTAACAAGATGTAAATCTTTGGCTATTGGGAGAATTGACTGGTTTCCTATATTTTTTATTGTGAGGTGTCACAATACTTAGGTGTGGGGGATGGGTTTCACGAGTTGACAAATGATAACACTTCCTAGAAGAAGTAGAATTTTAGAATCTTTGTTAGAATTTCTATGTATTGTTTTCATGAAACAGGCTATGACATCAACAATTATTTTATTTTTTTGAAATGTTAATTCCATGTGTGTTATAAATTTCTATACATTTCCTTAACAGATCACTTAACTGGTTTATTTTCGTTACAGAATGTTCATTTTAGAATTGAGATTACATGATGCGAGATAAAGTGATCCAGATTATTTTCGGCACGAAATGAGAGCAGAGATATAATAAAGAAATGCATAGAGATATTGCAGATATTCAATAATATAACAAAAATGTATCAGAGATGCAACCATAAACATAGATATACAGTAATACACGATTTCTATTCATGAAATAAATGTACAGAGACTGTAAAATACAGAGTGAAAGACTCGCTAGAATGGTGGTAGCTTATCTCTGAGAAGAGATGTGACGACTACTCGCATCCATGAGAAGATGATTACAATGAGGCTTTGAAGGAATTTTTACAATAAAAGGGAATGCTAAAAGTCCTAGACATCCAAAAACCTAACCCTAGGAGATGAAGTGCCAAAAGTCATGTGGGCCCCGTTTGGGTAAGTGAGTACATCAACTTCCCGGGGCCCTAACTTTTGCATACAATCTCCGTTTTAGGCGTGTGATAGCTCGTTGGAAAGGTATCGTCGAGGAGATTCATTTTGGGGTCTCAATTATGCCTTCAAATATCATTGAGAACCTAGATATTGAAAAACCTTCATTTGGACCCTCAAAATGGCCCCAGAAGTTAAAACCTGCTAAAAATAGTAAATTGCCAAAATTGCCAGAAAACTGTTTTGAACCATTTGGAAAAGGTGGGTGGCCACCGATATCCACCTGGATCAATCCTCCCTTAGGAAGCAATGGTCTCCATTGTGTTGAGTTCCCAGGGGAGAGGGAAAAGCGATTGCTGAATCTAAATCTTGGTGATCTGCTTGCCTTGCTGGAGAAGTGGCGTTGCTTAGCTTGTTGAAGGCTATCAAAAACCTTTGGCTGGAAGGTTTGGACCTTTTTAACCAATCTGGCTATTTTAGATGACTTTGTGCAAAAGAAATCTTTGTGCTTCATTGCAACCTTGTCTACCTTCTTCTATTGGATAGAAGGTGCTTGGGCCGAAGCTGTGGTGGTTGAAATATCCTTTTGTTCCCCTTTTGAACAGATTGTGGAGAAGATGAATTTTGTAGTATGAGATACTACCTTGCAACACTGTTTAGGTGGGGCAGTAGTTGGAACTACCTCTGGTATCCTGTAGAGATGACCCCCTAGAGTAATAATGACACTACGAGGTCGAGACTCATAGATAGCATGGAGTTTCCACATATATGGCTGGCCCAAGAGAACATCACAAACATCCAGTGGGGCAACATCACATAATACCTCATCCTTGAAGGGTTGGATGCCGTATGATAATCGACACTGTTGGCTGACACAGAGATATCGTCCTTGGCGAAGCCACCCAATGTTGTATGGCTATGGGTGTGGTGTTTTCGACAATCCCAATTGTTTGACGACCTCTGTTGAGATGAGGTTCTTCTGGCTTCCGCTATCAACAATAAAATGCAGCAAGGTCCCCTTCACCCACATCTATGAATGAAAAATGCGCTCCCCCTCTTCGGGATATATTGGTTCTTCTGGTTGAATTTCTGCGGTTGCAACAATAGCAGTGGGGTCTGTGTCAATGATCTGTCTTTTACCATTATTTTCAGAATTGGATTCCAAATCAAGGTTTGGCTCCTTGTCTTTGATCTCGGCCACCAATGACTGTTTTTAGCGAGATTCATCGGTGTTGTGCCAAGGGATTTTGTGGAACTCACACCATTTTTTGGAACTCACACCGATATCCACCTGGATCATAAAGGAATGAATCGAGTGAGCTTGATGGAAAAATAAATAATAATGGAACACTCTTCCTTTTCTCCTGTTCACTGTGACTGCCAAAAATGTTTTAAGACTGAGTGTTATGGATAAAACATCCATTATAGGATGAACATATTTCATTTCACATAGGATTCTAGGGACTGTTACTCCATCCAAACCTCATTCTTTGAAGACTCCAAACCATCCTGCACAAGCCATTTCTTTACCGGAACAAAAATCCAAGAAACTTGTTGAAACCCCTGCCGCCTCATCGGGAAAAAAAACCAAGAAGCCTATTGCTAACCCCCTGATGCCTTCAACATATCTTGATCCTACACCCAAAAAGCTACAAGAAGTAATTCAACAAGACTTTCCTATAGTCCCTACAAATAGGAGAGGAACTAATAGACTTAATAGAAGACGCTTTCGAAAGAGTACCCAGAGCACGAGAGGAAAACCTTATGCAAAACCCCTGACTACTTCAGACCCTATCCAAGTATCCTCTGATCTCGAAAGCCCTCACAAAATACTTAGGGAAGTGTCTACAGACGAATTGAAGCCTCAAAGAAAGACAAAATTTGAACCTACTTCTCCTCATCAACCCCCTATTACTCCTACCTCGCAGATGCCTACCACAGATCCTAAGACGGATAGACACTCTACATATTTCAAGGGATCTAATCCCTCCTTCAATATATATGATCCCGCTCCAGCCATTGAGAAGTTACAAATGGCAAATTTTTCAGTAGCTACAACAATCAGAAGAGAGGAAAACTTGGACACACATCTTCACCATGACAATGCAATCCTCCAAGCAAAGGTGAATTCCCTTCAATGGTTGGTTGACGAGATGACCAAAACCAATCGCAACCTTAGGGCACAATTGAAACAACACAAGAGGCACAAGACAAAATCTTCACGACAATAAGGAGAAGCTTCTAAAGCTGATCCTTCTCAACAAGCTTAGTCATGTGGGGAAATTCCTTTTTGTTTGCAGTGGGACCTGCAAAATCTTAGGTGTGGGGGTAATGTTAGGCCCGTGATATGGTTAATTTAATGATGATGATTAGATCCTTTTTGGCCAATATTGTATATGTATTTTCCTATTTTGAAGAAGTTTTGAAGGATTTTTGTATTAAATCATTGTGGCTCATACCAGGTACGTATGATTGATGTTTTATGATGGTTTTAGGTATAATTCAACATGTTTTAATGATTCCAAGAAGCTAATTAGTGTTTTGTGTATCACAGTGAAAACGCACAGGTCATTTTTGCATTCGACACTCTGTTTGGTACTCCATCTAGCATTGCATCCGATACTCCATCTGACACTCCATCCTGCACCTAAACCATGGGAGATTTGGCAGTTATCATATGGATGGTCAGTGATGGAAAAATTAGTGACATGGGTTTTCCTTGTGCTCTTGGCCTCCATCTACTGAGCTTCTGACAACTTGGATTGGGTTGTTATGCTGGGCATTTATTGGCTCTCTTAGTTTCTAGAAGCCACCGACGGTTAAGACACATTAAATGTTATTTACTATTTTTAGAGGAGGTCGACCCTTCCAGTGGTCAACCTCTCAACTTGTAAAATCTATAAATACCACAACAATGGTCAGAAAAATAGTGAAGGATAACTAAGAATCGTTTTTCCATTTCAAGACATTTTCTCTAAAACTATGTAAAACTGTGTTTTTAGTTTTAATGTTGAAATCGTGTTGTTTGAGCTTGTGATTCATTGTTGAGGAGTAGCCACAACTTACTGGGGGGCCCACCAGTGGTCTGGGTGAATATTTAGTCAATTATCTTGTGAATTCACATAGTGTAATCATCATTTCTTTTATTTCCTGTACATGAGTTTTATTATGTTTATTTACTGTGTAAATTGTTGTTCATAAGTTTAATTACTCCAGTTTATTTTTGCAGGTTATTAGGAAGGATATTGTAATTATAGCATGTATTTTAATTGATAGGAGATAGATTGAAAGGTTAGATACTAACCCCTGTGTCTAATTAGATGATAGTTAGATTTCCTGTATGCTGAAATAGAATTTAAAACAAAGTTAAAACAAGGTATTTAGTTAATGGTTTCTTTGGCAAGGTTTTGATGGATGATTAGTTGTTAGATTTAAATTTAGTTTTCAATTTGAGTATATAGCTTGCTTATCTTGTTATATGTTGAAATATAAATAGGATTTGATTTATGTTTTATGAGTATTTCCCTTTGTAATTTAAATTGTTAAAATAAGATTAGTTTGATATACTTTATGTAATTTCCATTCTAGATCTAGGTTGCAATTTTAATTCAAAGATTGATTATGAAGTTTAGTTTTCATTTATGAATCTATAAGTAGTATGAATTTGCCCACATTAGCATAGAATGCAATTGAATTAAATATAATAGTGTTTTTATATTGTTGATGACTAGTGCATAAATTGAAGAATCACATGGATGTGTAGGGTAGTTGATGTTTCTTCTATAATGGCTAAGTTCTCACTAGATTGCCTGATTCATACCTTTCACTTTTCTATAGAAGTTAATATTGAGTTTATCCCTTTTGAGTTATCATTAATTGTTAAATTCCATCATGATATCATAAGACACCAGAGACATAACCATCAACACTATATTTGAGTTTTCTTACTTTTATAGATTAGAGGATGGTTTCCTTGCTTTTGTAGATTAGAGAATAGTCTTGTTTCTTTGGTAGAGTAAATAATAGTTTTTTCATCGTAGATTAAACAGTAGTTGTTGATTTCTTTTATTGTCATGATGCTTTGAATTTAGTAGATTAAGATTTCCTTTCATAAATTAGAAGTAGTTATGAAGTTTAACTTAAGAATAGAGTTCACTTGCTTATTAGTTTGATTAGTTGCTTATTGAGTAATTTTGATTAGTTTACTTGATGTAGAAGTTATCATAGGTTAGTTAGTTGATTGATTGCTTGTTTACTTGCTTCAATAGGGTAGTTTCTTGCCTATTTACTTTCTTTAATAGGGTAGTTGCTTATTGAATTTGAGTAGTTTAATTAAATTAGTTTGTTGTTGTTATTTCTTATTAGGTAGATTAAATAGATAGTTTTCTTTTGCTCATTATAATGATTAAGTTAATTTGCTTCAATTAGGGTTTTCATTTTCTTTCTTAGGACTATCCATCGATCCATTGTTCAAAAGATACTTAGGGTAAATAGTTTAATTTTCTTAATAGGGTTTGATCATTAATAGTCTTTGCTTGAATATATTAGCCCTTAGATAGCCCATTTCCTTAGTTAGACTATACTACATCTAGACTTTCTTCCTTGGCACATATAGTGCTACAACTCTAAGTTTACTTACCCCGAGTTAACAATTTAATTGAGGGTTTTTAGTGTTTTTTAGTGGATATAGAACACCCATCAGGGGGGTCATAGAACCTGCACCAAAAGACTGAAACGGGCCTGTGTTTAATCACCAGGGAGACCCTTAAGGTTTTAGTGAGCTGATCTGGCTCTGAGAATTGAAGATCCTTGACTGGGAGGTCGCGTAGCCGCAAGGGAGAATAGTGGGGTTTGGATCACCATACCTATATCTGTACCTGGTTATCTTGGGAGATAGACTAAAGAAGTGGGTTGTCAGGCTCATGGGATACTAAAGAGGCGGGCTGTCAGGACCATGAGCTATTTCTCTCTAGGTGAGAGAGTTGATGGGAATTGATTCTCGAAGGTGGTAAATTGTAGCTACAAGGATCTGAGACTTCTTGTCCGACCTATTGCTGAAGCCATGGAAGGGAAGTGGGGTAGCTGAGGGACTGTTGAGCAGAGAAGGGACACACTTCCTGGGGTGGGACAAACATGTGGGGAATGAGGGATTGTAGGCTGTTAGTTTGAGTTGGCACCCTTGACAGTGTATTTTTTGTTGTTTGAGATACATCAACGTGGTTAGGAATCTCTTTACCTGGGTGGAGTTTAGTCCTAGCTCGGGGGTGACCGACTGCTGAGAGTGATGAGCAGTGTGGTCTAAGGCTAGGAGGTTCGTGGAAGGTCTGCAGGCACTTGGTGATATTCTTACCAAGATAAGTTTCAATTGTGTGTTAATTTATATGCTGCATTATTATTTATGTGTTTATGTTTATGGGGTTTTCTGGTGTGTGGTTTATACTTTTCTTTATATTTATGGGTATTGCATGTCTATGTTTACTGTTATTTCCATATGAATCTGTGTATTTACAGAATGTATTGTCTATTTTAAGTTTTATATATAAATTTCCGCATGTATTTAAGTTTTCAAGTTTTACATGGCATAACCCAGTTGGATGCTGGGGATGTTACACTATGGTATCAGAGCTCCAGGTTTTCAAGATTGAGCCTGGATGGGCTGAGCAAATTGAGTTGAAGTGAAATTTCACAGAGAGTGGATTTCGAAGTGGCCAAATTTGAAGTTACTGAGCATCCATGATAAAAATTAGAAGCAATTGCGTGGAATTGGGCAAAAGCCCCAATTTTTGTTGTTAAATTCACGGGAAAAACGAGAAATTTTGCCAAGTTGTGAGGTATTCTTGACTTAATATATGTTCTAGCAAATTCAGACCTAGAATTGGTCGAATTTTAAGTTACATGGAATCCATGACAAATGGAGCGATATTAGTTGATTAAAATTCTCAATTCGTGAATTGAGTTTGGGAAAACTTCATTCCAAAAATGTCAACCAACAATGATTTGTTGTTGCAAAGGTTGAATTGGTGTTATCGAAGTGAAAATGAACTAATTTCATAGTTGCAGAATGTTTATGGTGAAAATTGGGAATTTGTTTTGGCAAAAACCCCAATTTTTGCAGCGGAATTCATGTGGAATTGCGCATAAAAATGAATGTGTGTCGGTGTGTGCACTAAAAATGCATGATGTGCAGTGAAAATCTTGTGATATGTGGAAAAATATTGGTGGATGGAAAAATATTGGCATGCGAGTGTGCACACGAAAATTTGGCATTGTGCGGTGCAAAGTGGCATTGCACAAAAAAATATTGGCATGCATGTGTGCGCGCTAAAATTTGGCGTTGCGCAGTGAAGAGTGGCATTGCACGGAAAAGTAATGGCATGCAGGTGTGCGCAGTAAAATTTGGTACTGCGCTGTGCAGAGTGGAATTTCACAGAAAAAAATGGTGTGTAGGTGTGCATGCTAAAATTTGGCGTTGCACGGTGCACACTGGCATTGCACGGAAAAATATTGGCGTGCAGGTGTGTGTGCTAAAATGTCGCATTGCGTAGAAAAATAGTGGTGCGCGAGTGTGCACACTAAATTTAGCATTGTACAAAGTGGTTTGAATGGTGCATGCATAATAATGGTGTGTGTAATGTGCACATGCATAATAATGACACACATGGTGTATGCAATATTGACATAGCGCAAAGGAATTTTGTTGGTGCGCATGCAATGTGGGTAAATGCTGTCGCGTGACAGTTTAGTTGATGGTGTGCACAAAGTATTGGTGCACGGTGGGGGTGTACTAAAATTTGGCATGGTGAAAAATGTAAAGTAAAATGCGCACAAAATATTAGCGTGTGACACAAAAAAATCCCTGCAACAAGTATTAGTGCATGAACCAAAATTGGGTGTGGTGGATATTGGCGCACGACACAAAAGTGGTGTGCACCTGTTATTGGCGCAACAAAGAAGTGATCCACATTGGTTATAGGTGCGTGAAGCATGCACTACCTTATGTTGTTGTTGTGCATGCTAAATATGGGTGTACAGGTTGAAATTTGTGTGATCAAAGTCATTTGGATGGTGTACAAGAGCAGAAAACCAACAAATTTCTGCGACGTTTTATACTGTTTGAAGGTCATCTTTTTCCAGCTCGTGTTTTAGGCCATAAACAACGTTTTAGCTACTCAAAAACCTCGATACAGAAAAGTGTGTACCAAGGTACACTATGTTTTTGCAGCTCAAATAAAAGAGCATGGAGAGATCTTTCTAGTGGTGTAAACTGTTCGTCAAACAAAGCTTTTATGAAGAAGTTACAGGACAAACAATGGAGTGTAAAGTTTAAGACCCAACTAATTTTGAAGGGTTATAAATTTCTTCTCCAGAAACAGATTGAGGCGCAAGAGTAGTACATGGAAAGATATTGAACCATAGAATAAATTCATAGAGCTAAATTAACATTCTAGGCATGCTAAAAATGTTTAATATGGAAAAGAAGGTACCTGTAGCATTCCAGACCAAAAGCACGAATTGGCATGGAACTTCAGTAGGCTTTAACTAGTAGCCCAAAACCCATAAAAAGGTGAAACTTGGACAAACTGTCCAAAATATGTATATTAAAATACCCAATTGACCGCCTACTAAAAATCTAACGGAGGAGGTGAAAAAATGCATAATTACAACGCATATTTGTGCCAAGTTGAAGGGTAAACATAAACAAATTAATGGACAATTTTCAAATAACCATAACTTTCTGCTCAAGACTCAGAATTGAGCATGGAAGCAGGCATTGGAAAGGTATTGGACAATAGAATATAATTGTTCACCTATAAAATTGATATGAACAGTCAAGTTTTCAAGAAATCAGAAGAAATAATTCTGATATATTAATTGAACCAAAATGGTTCATATTTTTCATGAAATTGATGAGTCAGTTAACCTGACAAAGTTTTGTTGGCTGCACATTTTGTAGAGTTAACAACAAATAGATAAGATTAGGATCAACACATAGTGAAAAGGAATGTAAGATGCACAGGGGAGTTACAACCATGAATATGAGATCAGAGGGATGGATGTCCATTTGGGCATTGAAAGAACACACTCCAATGGACATGGCGAAGGAAGGGACAAAACATGAATATGGTAGAGACCATTAAAAATTTGCAAAATGATGTCCAATGACATAAAGTTGATAATGAAATGATTATGAAATCCAAGGAGAAAAAGGAGGACTTCAACATGAATTTAATGCAGATCTTGAACATAATAGAAAAGAAATTGGATAGGGAGAGTGGCTCAAGAAAATCAGGAAGTCACATGTCTCCTAATGAGAAAATAAGAACCATAAGTTTTAGCAGACATCACCATCACTCCTCGAGGAATTCCAATAAGAGAGAACACAACATCTAAATCCATCCCCTATCAAGAAGAATAAGAAGTTTGGGGTGGATGATCTACGAGGAGAAATGAACAAAATAAAACCTCCTACATTTGATGGTGAGCACAAGAAGGATGAAGATGTAGAGACATGGTTGGTGGGCATGAGAAAATATTTTCAATTGAATAATTATTCTTCTCATGTAGAAGAAATAATTTCGATCCATCAACTCAAAGGAAAGGCATCCATGTGGTGGGATCAGCTTGTGCAAGTGCAACATATTAAAGAGAAAAATGTTACTTGGAGGGAATTCAAGAAATATTTTGAATATAAATATTTGACTAAGAGATACTATGACAAGAAAATGAAAGATTTATTTGAACTCAAACTTGGGAGTATGACAATATATGAATATGAAAGAAGGTTTTTAGAACTGTTGAAGTATGTTTCTTTCATCAAGGATGAGACAATTAAGATTCAAAGGTATTTGAGAGGATTTCCATCATTCATCAGTGAAAAAATACAATATGATGATCCCAAAACATTGGAGGAGACCATAAGGTGAGATAAATGCCTATATGATCAACAAAAATCAAGGCCAACTTTCCAAAAGGCTTGGGAAGACAAGAATAAATTCAAGACGGATCAGAGGAAGAAGGGAACTAAGCCACCATTCTTCAGAAATAATCCTCAGGGACAACTAACTTCTAGAGAACCCAGAATGATTGAGACAGGGAGTCAAAGGCCAAGGAAACCACCTATTCAATGTTGGGGTTGTAAAGGAGATCATATGTTTAGAGATTTCCCTCATAGAGGTGAAAAAGTGATGACTGTTCACAATGTACAACAAGTTGAAACAATGGAAGACATGGGAAAAAATGTACCAAGGATCTATGTAGCCCTAGACAACAAACAAGTAGAGTATAAGTCACATATGATTGAAGTGGAAGGTATGATCAACAACCAAACCATTACTATTTTAATTGATTCATGAGTTAGTCATAGTTATATAGATACTAAGATGGTGTAAAGTTTTCATTTTCCAAGAAGCAAGCATGGAAAATCTTGATTGGTGCAATTGGCTACCAGAGCCAAAAGAAAAGTTAATGAGATGGTTAAGTCATGTCTTATGGACACGAATGGATTAAACACGAGGGAAAATTTATACATCTTGCCTTTAGGTTCCTATGATTGTCTAATTCGGATGGATTGGTTGGAACAACATAATGCTATCCTAGACTATCATAAAAAGGCTTTTACTTGCTTGGATGAGGAAAGGAACCTAAGGACAGTGTAGGGAATTCCTAGGGCAGTAACCATAAGAGAAATTTCAGCGTTGCAGCTGAAGAAATGTTATAGAAAAGGGTGTCAAATATTTGCATCTCATATGGAAGAGACACCTAAAGATAAGGTGTCAAATATTGAAGATTATGCAGTCCTAAAAGAGCTTGAAGATGTGTTTAAGGAAATACCAAGATTACCCCCTAAAAGAGACATTGATTTCTCCATAGATTTGATGCCTGGAGTAGCTCCAGTATCCAAGACTCCATACATGATGAGTACACCATAATTGAAGGAGTTGCAAATGAAACTTAAAGAGCTTCTGAAAAAGGGGTTTATATGCCCAAGTGTGTCACCTTGGGTTTCCCTAGTTTTCTTTGTGAAGAAAAAAGGATGGAACATTGAGACTTTGCATTGACTTTAGGCAGTTGAACAAGGTAACTGTGAAGAATAAGTATCCTTTTCCATTGATCGATGACCTCTTTGATCAACTGAAAGATGAAAAAATATTCTCCAAGATTGATCTTAGGTTCAGTTATCATCAAATAAGAATTAAAGAAGAAGACATCAACAAGTCTTCTTTCAGAACAAGGTATGGTCATTATGAGTTCACAGTGGTGCCATTTGGGTTATCAAATGCACCAGCTGTCTTCATGTGTTTAATGAATGGTATTTTCATAGAATACTTAGATATGTTTGTCATTGTATTTTTAGATGACATTCTTATATATTACAATTTAGAGGAAGAACATGCACAACACTTGAGGATGGTGTTATAAGTATTAAGGGAGCATCAATTGTATGCCAAATTGAGAAAGTGCTCATTTTATTAGAAGCAAATTCATTATTTGGGATATATCATTTTAGAGGATGAGATATCAGTGGATCCTGAGAAGATAGAAGCCATTAGAGGATGGTCAATGCCAAAGAATGTGACAGAGCTCAGATCATTCATGGGCCTTGCAGGCTACTATAGGAGATTTATTGAAGGATTCTCAAAGATTGCACACCCAATCACTTCCTTGCAAAAGAAGGGTGTCAAGCTTCAGTGGACATTGGATTGTGAAAAGAGTTTCCAACACTTGAAACAATTATTAACTAGTGCTCCAATTTTAAGGATTTCATATCCAAATGAAGACTTCATTGTATGCACATATTCATGTAAAGAAGGACTTGGTGGAGTCCTTAGTCAAAATGGGTTTGTTGTATGTTATGAATAAAGGAAGTTGAAGGAGCATGAAAGACACTATGCCACTCATGATTTGGAGTTGGAAACCATAGTGAATTCCTTGAGGAGATGGAAACACTACCTCATGGGGAAAAGGTTTGAGATGAGGACAGACCATAATGGTCTGAAATATTGATTTGATCAACCAACTCTAAATGCTAGACAAAATAGATGGTTAGAATTTATCAGTGAATATGACTTTGATATAAAGCATATCAAGGGGAAAGAGAACAAAGTGGTTGATACACTTAGCAAAAGAGTGCATGAGTTACATGTTGCATCCATTAGCATGTACCAATCAGATTTGAGACACAGAATTTTAGAGGCTGCAAAATCATATTTGCAGTACAATGAATTAGTGTCAAAATTACAACAAGGTAAGTTGCAATAGAAAATTGAAGACTACAAGCTAGAAAATGATGAAATTCGCATATACAGGGGCATAATTTATGTACCAAATTCCCATGAATTGAAAAATATGATATTGAGAGAAATGCATAATGTACCTTATGCTGGGCACCCAGGTTATCATAAAACTATTGCAGATGTCAAAATCCAATATTATTGACCAGGCATAAAGAAAGATGTTGTTAATTTTATTGCCAAATGTTTGGAATGTCAAAAGGTAAAGGATGAGCATAGACACCCAACTGGTTTTCTATATCCATTACCCATTACTAAGTGGAAATGGGAAGTTGTAACAATGGATTTCATCACAAAAATGCCCAGAACAAACAAACAACATGATTATATCACAATAGTGGTGGATAAGCTTACTAAAGATGCCCATGTGATTCCAGTAAAGCTCACTCACAAGGAAACCAACATTGCTGATATTTATATGAGAGAAATTGCTCGATTAGATGGTATACCCAAGACAATTGTGTCTGATAGAGATCCAAAATTTACCTCAAATTTTTGGAAGGGATTATTTAATGGATTTGGAACAAATTTGAATTTTAGTACAACTTCTCATCCAAAATTAGATGGAAAAATAGAGAGGGTGAATCAAGTGATTGAGGATATGTTGAGGATGTATGTGATGGATAAACCATCAAAATGGGAAGACTGCCTACACTTAGTAGAGTTTGTTTATAACAATGGGTACCAAACATCTCTAAAGATGAGCCCATTTGAGGCATTTTATGGAAGAAAGTGCAACACACCGGTAAGCTAGGATAACCCAGTATATAGAGCAGTGGTTGGGCCATATTTACTTAGGGAAATGGAGGAGAAAATGTTGAAAATAAAACAAAATTTAAAGGCTGCCCATGACAGGTATAAAATATATGTTGATAAGGGCAGAACTCATTGGGAATTTAAAGTGGGTGATCATGTATTCTTCAAGGTTAAAGCCAACATAAGTTCCCTAAAGTTGGGAAATTGTTCAAAGTTGGTATCTCGCTATTGTGGGCCCTTTGAAATACTAGAGAGGATTGGTCCAGTAGATTATATGATTGCATTGGATGCATCTATGTCTGTTCATAATGTATTCCATGTATCATTGCTCAAGAAATATATACCTAATGCTAATCATATAATTGATTGGAATGTGATTCAGGTGGAGCAAGAAGGCGCTATCCAAGTGCATCCGGTATGTATTCTAGACTGGAAAATCAAATACCTTCGGAATCAAGCCATAGGGCTTGTAAAGGTCCAATGGACCTGGTACAGTCTTGAGGATGCTACTTGGGAGCATGAGGATGCAATACAAGTAGAATATCCACAAATTTTTGAATATTTTGGAAATCTTGCTGATATGTGTACATAATGCACTAAGGACAATGCATAAATAAGGGGAGGGGATCTTAATATCCCTAGGCTGAACCCAATTGTAAATCTAATGCAAATTTACTTAAGCTGGTGAGCTATTTGATATCATTTTTTGTATGCACCTTCCATGGTATAGTGCACACATGCATTGCACACTAAAATGATGAAGTGTGCTCTTTCCAGGATACCGTGTGCATCAAACTTAAGTGTGTGTGATTTTGAGGCCAGGGAGCCTTTGTGTATATGTTGTGTTTTATAGGATGGTGAGCGAGTTATTATAAGCTAGGAGGCTTACGTTTTGTATTAGGCCCGAGAGCCTAGATGTTAAAGGCCAATGAGCCTATTTTTGTATATGTCTCATCATTAATATAATACATTGTTGTGTGTAGAATGACCACGATAAAAGCGTATGGGGGACTAAACTCCACTAGTTAGTGAAAGGGGGGGGGGATAAAAGTTAAGGAAAATGGACAAGCTAGGGATCTTAAGCCAGAAAGGAATATTATATTAATATTCCTTAAAGTATAAATTATGGATAATTATTTTATCCTAAGTTCTAAGGATGGGGACAAGTGGGCCAAAGTAGCTCCCAACATGACAAGTGTCAAGTTGGGAACATGCATACATATTGTTGGGACTTAGTTCATTTTGCTATCATTACATCATCATTCACTCACTCATTGAGCTGTCCTCTGTACCTGTATCCGTACCTATACCCATACCATATCGATTTCTAGTTAGCTTGTGAACTAGATTGAAGAAGCGGGTTGTTAGGCTCATGGGACTCTGAAGAGGCGGGTTGTCAGGCCCATGAGCAATTTATATCTAGGAGAGAGAATTGTTGGGAATTGATTCCTGAAGGTGCTAAACTGCAACTACAGGGATGGGAGACTTCTTGTCTTGCATGTTGCTGAAGACTTGGAAGGGAAGTGGGGCATTCAAGGGACTGTTGAGTCAAGAAGGGGCACACTTCCTGGGGTGGGACAGGCATGTGGGGAATGAGGGATTGTAGGATGTTAGTTTGAGTTGGTACCTGTGACATAGTCTTTCCTGTTCTCTGAGATACATTAGCCTGGTTAGGAATCCCCTTACATGGGTGGAGGTTAGTCCCAGCTCAGGGGTGACCCACTACTAAGCTTGATGAGCAGTGTGGTCTAAGGTTGGGAGGTTCACTGAAGGTATGCAGATAGTTGGTGATATTGTTACCAAGATAAGTGTCAATTGTGTGTTAATTTTTATGTTGCATTATTATTTATGTGTTTATGTTTATGGGTTTTCCTGGTGTGCGGTTTATACCTATCTTTATATTTATGGGTATTTCCTGTCTATGCTACATGAATATGTTAGTTGTTATTTCCATATGAATCTATGTAATTATAGAATTTATTGGCTGTTTTAAGTTTTACATATAAATTTCTGCAAGAGTTTCTATGTGTATATGTTTTAATTTGCATAAAGTTCACAAATCTTTACGTGGCATAGCCCAGTTGGATGTTGGGGATGTTACATTTTTTGTCGGTAATCTAATCCAATCCTCAATATATAAGAGATCTATATATTTTTTCTTCATAACAAGATTCTAAATCCCCTCTTATTTAATAGCCTCTAAGACTCTTACCAAACAAAGCTTGTCCAAAACGATGTATATTTTCAATCCCCAATCCCCATCTTCTTTGGGTTTGGCTATCTTATTCCATTTACAGAGAGAATGCCTTCCATTTCTTTCTTCCTTGTCTACAAGAAACTAACTACATTTGTTTCTTACATTTTCTAATATTCCCTTTGAGGGGCAATAGGTGTGCCANGGGGGGGGGGGGGGGGGTGTCTTTATGATCCTAAAGGAACATAAATAACTTCATTTTCTTGGTGAATGGGCCAATATACTAAAAATTAGGATGAGGTAATGGATTTATAGATGGGATTGAAACTAATCAACTCTGATCAATGCAAGGATTTAATAGTAATAGGAGACTCATAACTTATAATAAAGGGTGATAGAAAGCAATTTGAAGATGATCATCACAATCTTGTTAGAGATATCCAAAGAATATTGAAGGAAGAAAAACAATTCAAGGAGGTGGAGTATTATCACATTCTAAGGACCATGAACCAAAAAGAATACACTTTTTCCAAGGAAGCATGTGGTGTAGATCAAGGTACGTTAAAGGAAAATCAAATTTTTAAATCCACTTATCTTCCTTAAGCTTAATGATTAACAAATTAATTTTTTTGGGGGGAATCCCCATACCACTAATCACATTTATGAGGATCCCAACTAGCACAACAAACACAAATGTCAATTATATAGGGTATCACTTAGAATGGTGTTTGAATTATATCATCCCTTTCATCCTTCTAGCTCATCACCTGATTGAGGAATGCGTGGAATTATTACCCGTTCCTTCGTCTAATTATTAATGCAGGTGGGAGATTTCTCCCTCGTTCGCATATCTTGGCTCCTATGGATTCTGGGGACCATCACATTGGTTTTGACGATGATATAGTCTATATGTAAGTTTTCCTAGGTGGTTTTTGGGATCCCTGTACAAGCCTTGATAGGAATTGGAATGGCATCATCGACTTCTCTATGAAAATAAACCCCTTCTCTAGTTTGGGGCTCTTCTCTGGTATTTTGTTTAGTTCAATCCCCAATTTATTTGGTCCAATTTCAGAGTGGTATTTGGATTCCTACATGAAATTCAAGGTGATTCTACCTCTAGCAAGGCGATAGTTGCAAGGTGGTGCAGTCATAAACAATCTTTCCTCTATAATTTTTTTGAATTATAAGAGGTAAAAAGGAAATTCAAAGTGAAATATTCAATAATTATGGACACCAAGCATGCCATTGTTTTATTGGAAGAAAGGAGCCGAGAGCATGAGGAGAGTTAGATAGATAAATTGTGGTAATTATGGAAGTAGTTAATAGCCAAGACAAAATCATCCAGGAACTGAAATTGGAGAAGCAACTTCTTAAGTATATTGTAGCAACATTAATGGATTTTCACAATATGACTCAGAATCAGGCAACCAACACAGTGGGGTCAATTTGCAGGTTATGATGGATTCACAATGCAACAAATAGCTCCAATGCCATATAAGGACATAGGGGGATAGAACCAAGTGGATACTGAACTCAAACTCTCTTAGACTAGTTTATTTCAATGTTTTTAAAATTCTCTTTGCTACTTGGGAAATATGTTAAGATATACACTTGTAAATATGTTAGAAAAAACACATAATTAGGTACTATTTTCTTTGAAAGAGAGGCTAGATTTTTGTATTAGAATAGTTTTCTTCAACTATTTTTTGAATCATCTATATATTATTCTATTGTTAAGCTTAGTTGCAACATTTTGTTAATATAAAATCAATCGTTTTTG
>ML782945.1:416135-436385 GCA_009831015.1 Picea engelmannii
AATAGGACTAGTTTGGGTAAGACACCCTTTTGAGCCACCCTTATTGCATCATATATCTTATTGTTATATAAGAAACCAATTTTTTTTTATGATATAGAATATGGGAAAACCCCCTTTATCCTTGATGTCGCGATCTTGGTTATTATTTCCTATATAGTATTACATAAGGAGATTAGTCTATAATCCTCAAAGTTATAAGGATTCTTCTTCTTGGGAATTAGTGCTATAAATGTTAAGTTCAATGAACCTAACACTTTTCTTGCAGGTCTTCATTCCTCCACTACCCCCATAACATCTTCCTCCAACAACTCATAGAATCCCAAATAGAATTCCATTGTTCATCCATTTGGACCTGCACTTTTTGACTTCCTTTTTAGTTAGTTTGTTAGAAATTCCTGTCACTTATGGGGCCAACATTTCAACCATTGGATAAGAAACCACAACCCAAGGACATCTAAGTCATCAAAATCACCCAGGGATCTCACCTGACCTGGGCCGCACCAACCCCTAACATGGCTAGATTTTTAGGTGTCTCTTCCTAACTATACACACTGTAAGGGTATTGAACTTATATCGCCTAACAAATGAAACCCACACCTTAACTGGATGTGCTAGCGAGAATTGACTATACTTTTTTACTTCTAAAAAAATTCTAAAACAACTTTAAGTTCCTCTTTAGTCATTTCTACTATTATTTCCTCAATTTTTCTTGATCCAAGGGTCTTGGGAAGAAGGATATCATTTTAATTATTTCTTTAATATGTGCCCTAGGTGTCTCTTGGTAGATTTTTTGAAATGTGTTACCTCCATATCTAAAATCTTCTAGAATTTGTTGACCTTAGTACCATTTTCCTTTCTCATTTCCCATATGGTATTTACATTTTTCCGGTGCTTTGCATAGTTCTAAAATAATTTAGTGTTCTCATATCCTTCAACTAACCAATTTTCTATGCTTTTCATTATCCATTTTTTTTCCTCCCACTCCAATATATTCCTCTTATTTTCCTCCAATGCCTTTAGCATCCTCTTTTCATCTTCTGAGAATATTCCACCAATATTTAGATTGATTTTTTTTTTTATATTTGAACTTTGGCCTCCTCTAAGTCCTTTTGGGATTTTTGAAACTTGAGTTTTTCCCATTCTCCTATGACATTCTTGATTTTATTTATACTTCTTACAAATTAAAGCATAATAAATTTCCCATTTCTTGGATTATACCTATTCTAGTTTTGGATGACCAAATTCCTAAATTGCTCACTCTCCATCCATTTAGGGTTGAATTTGAATTGAGTTGGATGTTAGATCAAATTCTTCTCTATTTAAAAAAGGACTAGAAGATGATGGAGAACCAACATGTCCAATTGAGGATTTAATCTAGTTTTCTTACTCCAATATTTGTTCTACAACCATAAACCTATCCAACCTTTTTGAAATCCCTTCATCTCCAACCCTAAATCTCCTCCATGTTAGGGCTAGTTTTGTTGGCATGCCATCACAATATAGTCTTTGATTCTTCAAACATATGAATGGAATATTATACTAGAGAATCTTCCCTTGCACTAGATCCCCAATCTTCCCCTCTTCTCATAGCAAGATACCCTCCTAAAATTACATTTTCTTCTTTGAGTGTCCCCTAAGTAAAATGGTTGTCCCATAAAACTTTTATGTCCTCATACAACCCATATAGGTTGAATATGGAAAAGGGTTTACGTATTTCCATTGACTAAATTTTTGTAACAAACCCACATTAATATTAAATGTGTTAATGAGATTGAGGGAGGTACCTGTTAGTAACCCCCTTGATTTCCCATTGGAATTTAACATGACAAATTTCAAATCTTTTAAGAAGGTCAGGGAAATTTCTTTTCTTTATCGCCTTCACACATTGTCTTTTGTATCAAAATAATCTTTGGATTTAACTAAGTAACCATATTTTGAAGATTAAGTTTTTGTGAGAGCTCCACACCTTGTTTTCATTATGGAGAGAATGATCATGATTTAAATTTTCCCAAGGCATTCCTTTCTCTAAGGAGCCCTTATTGGTCTATTGTTTACCTTCTAGGATTTATTTATATTCTTTTTGTTTGATAACAATGTTGGAACACACCTAATTTTAAACTTTTGAGCTTTATATTTTTCACATCTTAGAAATAAAATTTTACCCAAAAATAAAAAAGCAAAAACTTAGAGAAGTTGCCTTTTAATTTTAAATCAAATTCATTGGTTCTTATTTAGCAATAAGGCACTTACAATATCTGTCATTGATGAGTTTCCCTAATTTGATTTAACGATCCTAATTATCTCCGAAGTGTTTTTGTTGCCTAATTTTTAAAGAGTAAGTCTCTAACAGTTGTTTCGCATCTCTGCACTTCGAGTATTTTAGCAAATCTAAGCAGTAAAAACCCAAAAACTCTGAAGCTCGAAGATAACAACTCACGATAAGTCCTGGAGAACTTACGGACGTGTCATAGGACACATGTCTTTTAAATCTTTCATGGGCTGACACGTGGAACTTATTTTTGGCATTTCCATTGGATGATTCACACGTTTTCGACTAACACGTGGCACCTCTCTTTTCTTGACACGTCATCCATAATGATGTCATCTCTGCCACGTTACTCTGGGAGATGGCCCTTTGGGAGTTTTAACAAAGATTGAGTTCACAAATGACCGAAGTATCAAAGTGAAAAAGTATTGGACATTACAAAAAGTAAAAAGGAGTTAATAAAACATTTAATAACGAAGGTTAATTACTATTAAGAGTGAATTAATTACTTCGCCGTTTCAAATTTCAAAAAGTTTCCCTTGTGTTATATTCAAAACCTACGAAGTCCAAACTTTCAAAATACTTAAAGTTAAACACGATTAATGAAGACTTAAGAGTGATTACTTAAAAATTAATTTTTTCGCAGTTTCAGATTTCAGGAAATTTCTCTTGAGTTATATACAAGACCTCCGAGGTCTGAACTTTTGAAAGACTTGATGTTAATACAATGTTAAAAACATGATTAATTAAGATTTAAAAGTGATTACTTAGAGATTAGCTCCTCCGTGAATTTTGACTTTGGGAGATCTCTACCCTGTCACATCCAAAACTCCCGAACCCGAACCATTGAAGTATTGATGACATTTATGATCGATTAAGGATAATGTTAGAAAAAGATTTTCCTCACCCTATGCAATCTTGTAGAGAGGGCCTTACTCCATTTCCCTATGCAGATTTACTTTCCCTGATTAATGAATCCAGAGACAAAAATAAATATTTTTCCACTTGTACGCACCTTGCAACCTATACAACAAGTGTATAGGCTGGCTACTCCACTACAACCCATGTACATCGAGATTTGTGCCAGAAAATCAAAATTAAATGTCAGGTTTCCATGTCACGATAGGAGATCTCTGATCCTTTCCCTTCCATATAATGGAAACGTTCTGACTCGGACCTTCAGTTTCATTTTGAAGGCTATAAAAAAGCCAATTTCGAGCTATGGAAATAGCGAGAGAATTCAACTTTGAGAGAAAAGTTGCTTTGGAGAAATTATTACTCCATTGTTGAGTCTACATCCCTTTGTCCTTTAAGTCTGAACACAGTGTTCAACACCCAAGATCTTCCCTTATTGATGGAGAACCTCTTTGTCTCCCTTATATGAGCTTGCCTTTGGTGGAGGATTGAAGTGGTGGAGGCCCAATTGGAAGGAACTCAGTTTCTTGGTTACGAACCGTGCTGATAGGAAAGTCTGTAATGTTTTCACTTCTGCTGATCATTTATTAATAGAAATAGTCCTTTCTCGTCCAATTGATATCTTGCAAATATATGTGTTATGATCCATGGGAATTATTGTTTTGTATATTAATGGATTATGTTATCTAATGTGCTAAACTTTTATATTATCACGATATGCTTTCTTTGCTTGTTTGTTGAGAACTTGTTGTAGGTATAAAGATTTGGGTCGAAATGCTCAACGGTGGACATCATCAAACGTTTGGACGAGGTAGGCCTCTTTCTTACCTTTCTTTCACATTGGTTTACATAGAATATATTTGGAATGGAGTTGATTTCTATAGTCATACATGTCTGTTGTGGTTCACCCTAGCCATAGAGAGATTTTCCTCGTAAAAGATAATGATATCAAGTAAGGATTGTGAATCGCTAGGTAATCTTATTCTGTTTCTTTGAGGATTATGGTGCTACGAAAATTTGCAAAGAATCTTGATCCATTGGGTGATGATTCAAACCCAAACAAATATGTTCTATTGGAAACTACTCCACGAGTTGTGGACACCATTAAAACTTGGACATAGGTTTTTGAGGTACTAGAGCATGAAATCATCAACTGTACAGACGACTCTGCTGAAGAAGACGACGAATATTACACAACTAATCTTAGACATGTAGCATAGTCAGAGCTGCATAAGATAGTTTCACGACCGAGAATCATACCTTACAACGATATGATAAATTGGGCCTTGGAACATGTCAACATCCAGACCAGGAGCATCATCAACCACCAACAGGTCATCGTCAACTCTTTCTGACCATAACACCTACAAGTAATGTACAATCTTTCCCTTACTCCTAAATACACTTACAATGCTACATTTCTTCTAGAGTTTGGGAGAAAGGAATTCACCTAATACGCTAGAAATGGCCATGATATAATCAAAACCTGGTGGGGGCATCCATAAAAGTTTAGGGCCGACACTCATGGTATGTACGCCAGAACATCTTTGGACACTCATATGTTGTACATAGCCATGATGCTTTGTATTCTGTTCATGAATAAGAACCATACACATTTCTCGGTTGAATGGATAGCCATCATGAATGAAGTAGTCGAGGGTTACACCTTCAATTGGGCCAAAATGCTATCTGATAATTTGGCCAAGGAAATTGTTGAGTATAAATAAACAAAATCAAAAGTGCATCCTGCCCCTTTTTACATGTCGGCATATGTTATGGATGCCATCTGTTTCACGACCCCTTTTCCTCTAATGAATTAGAGTTGGACCCCAGCTAGTTCTAAATCTATTCATTTTTATCTCTCCAAGTTATGAGAGGAGAATGCCAAAGATTTATTTTATGAAATCTATCACAATGTGGTGGTACCGCTTCACATAGCTATTTATGGTCACCCACCTCCCCGGATTTCAGAAAGGATTATGGGGAACTTGGTCAATCTTGTAGACTGGTTCATTGAGGATAATTTCTCCTATATCAGAGTATTTGGTTGTTCGGTTCCTCCTCACGCCCTCCCAGACTTTTTACCCGACAGGCTAGTGTGTAGAGAAGTGGTGTACCAGACAGTGGTAGGAGGTATCACCAAGGAGTTAAAAGAACACAAAAAAATGCTTGATCGACTTTCCCCATTCAAGTTGGCATGTTTACATTATTACATTTTGTTCACTCTAAAGTCAAGGTTGCAGCCCTAGAGGATGTCAAATTAGTTGACATCAAATTCAAAAATCATGATCCACATAATATAGTGGAAAATCATATGGCTCAGTTTAACATGAAGATATACATCCACGAGACTTATCCCTATGAAGAAATGGTCAGGGGAGTTAGATATTTTGAGGAAGTATGAAGAAGATTCCAGAATTTGCCCGCTAACCAACAAGCTGGTTTCCTCAGCTTTTAGAAACACAGGCGAAACAATTTACTGAAGATACTACAAGGAGAGTCAATATCCATGCCTCTTTCATAGGAAGCTGGGCCTACAAGATCTGAGCCAAGTTCCTCCACTAAGCACAAAGTTGAAGAGGTCCTGAAAAGACCAGAAGTGTTATTTCATGAGATAAGAACATCACTATCAGGACTGAATGATCCATGTAACATCCCGGTTTTAACCCTTATGAACTATAATGTATTGTGTAATTGTGACTTAGGATGGTGAGCCGGTAAAGTTGAAAAGGGGCCAAAGTACCTAGGAAATGTAACACTTCATATACATTAATAAAATACACTGTTGTATGTAAGACGGATAAGGACAAAAGAGATAGGGGAATATAATTCCACGAGAGAGGGGGCTTGAGGGGCTAAGTCTTTTTATTATTATTTTATTTACCCATAATTGATTTTATGGAGAAAAGGGGTTACATGAGCTTCTTGGGGGAGGCCATGTGGTTCTTAATTTACAAGTAATTATATAAACCCATCTTTGGTTTGGGTGGGGGTTCATTGGTTCTTATTCATTCATTGTTAGACCTTTTCCACTCTTCATTTTTGGGAGCCTCACTCTTTCTGCATTTGTATTCTCTTAGTCTGAGAATGGATATGAATGGATGCGTGAAGGTGTATTGGGGTGAAGTTAGGGGATCGCTCTTCCCCTAGTTCATCTTCTTCCCCTTATTCTCTTGTTCTTCTTCCTCTTCACTCACTTCTGCTAGTTTGTGTGCTCTTGGGATGAGAATGGAAATGAATGGCAGAAAGAGGAGAGTCATCATTGAATGGATGTAGTGATTTATTGATCATTCAAGGAGGGAATGGATGCCTGTGTGCATGAGATTGATGGTAGTTTAGATGGAACTGTCCACAACTGAGAGTCCTTGGAGTTTCCAGTAGGGAGATTCCCTGACCAGTAGCATTGGAGCCTTGAAGAGAAATGGAACAACATTAGGGACTGCATGGCAGAGAAAGGTGTTCATTTATTGGGGTTGTACATGATGAGGGGGAAAGAGAGATGGAAATTAGGATTTTCTATGAGGTTGGGAAACCTGAGAGCTACTTAACCAACATCTGCATTTTTAGACTTGGCCTAGGAACCATCCTTGTGGATTCATAGCCCTGGCTCTGGGGTGACCCACTGTTGAGAGTAAATGAACAACAATGTCTATGGATGGGAGGAACATCCGTGGTTTGCAGCCAGTTGGTAAACGTTTACTTGCAAAGATAAGTGCTCTATTTGTTTTCTGTGTAATGCTTATTTCCGTTGTGTATTTAATTATCTCTGAGATATGTATTTTAATGTGCCTGTCTATAGGCTATTTGTTGTGCATGGCACAACAAATATCTATTTTATGTTGTGGCATGAATATTGTCTTATGCATGTGATTTTCATGCCTCTTAATTAACTTAGAAATGATTCAAATTGAGATAAGTCACTGTGAAGTGAGTCCTTGGACTGCATTGTGCCTCTCCTACGGGTGGTTGGGTGTGTTGCAGTCAGATTAAGTGGTGTAGCTCGACCTCTGGGTGGCTGGGTACATTATAGATTGGTATCAGATTGAAGCACCAGGCCTGCATGTAATGGATCTGTTGGTCAAAGTCTCGTGTTTGAGATTGATTTATGACTTTGAAGTAAAAAATCTTAGGAGGAATGGCGTTGTAGAGTCCACGTAGAAGATAGAATGTTAGAGATCCTTTGTAAGGGATCAAAGGATCATGACCGTCCCTTTCAAATTTGGGAGAGATCTCCACCGTGGGATCAAGAGAGATATGGGATCGTTGGATCGAAGGGCAGGTGAACAAGGTTTGTCCAATGAAGGTGAAGAAAAAGGTTGAGTAGGTTTAAGTCTCAATCGTCAGATCTGCGCACAAGCGAATGTGAGCCATAGATCTCACAACGGTTCGAAGGATTGACACTTCGAGAGAAGCAAGCCCTCATGTTACATGTAGGAAAATCTCCTGAAGTCCGAAGTTAATACAGATCATCCTTTAGTAGAGACAATTGTTCACATATCGGCTAGTTCAAAAGTTCGACATTTGGGAGAAATGTAGTGTGCTGATGTGAAATCTCCTAAAGTTTCGAAGTCCGTCGACTGTTGGATAGAGTAGTGGGTTTCAAGAGTGTTGAGGGTCGTCGGATCTACGCATGGGTGATTGTGTTCCATAGATCTCACAACAGTTTTGGAGTTCGGTGTTTGGGATGAACAAATTTTTCTAAGGTGAAATATTCCAAAGCCCCAAAGTATGGAGTTAATCCAGATCGTCCGTTAAGGGAGACATGCTTCGATAGAGTGGCTAGTTCAGAAATTCAGAGCTCGGGAGAATTGGAGTGTGCTAGTGTGGAAAATACCGAAGACCAAAGATATGAAGTGGTGGGGCATGATGATGTAACCTGGAGATGATGTGGACCCTGGAAGGTTAATCAATTCAGATATTCAGAGTTTGGGAGATTTGAGGAATGCAAGCATAAAATATTTCGAAGACTGAAATTTTGAAGTCACGTGTCTCACTGACGTCACCTGGGATGATGTGGACACATGGGATGTGTTCCATATGTCAATGATTTTTGAACCTGTGGAAGATTGAAATGTCAGTTAGAACGTGACACATGTCACCTTCCTGATTGGGCCATGTGTTTGCTTCTAGTGTTTCACCACATGGCTATAGATCGTGCAGTATCGAGACTGGGCACTCTGGAGGAAAAATATGTGATAATTTGGGTTGGCTCGAGAACTCTTGAAGGCTGGATTATATATCGACCGTTGATCCCAAAAGACACACAATGATAGATCTCATAGTTCGAAGCCTTGTTACTGTGAGGGTTTCCAAGTTTCTGTCAATAAAAAGTGTCGAAGCCAAAAGTCACGAAGGCACATAGGCCATCGATTTGAGATCTCTTTGGGACATTTCTTGACCATTATATCAAGCACTGAAAAGATAGAATAATCATAGGCGTTAACCGATGGTAAGCACTCATCTCCACTTTAATACCGCCTCGACAGGTATAACTCTTGAGGAGTTGAGTAGCTTGAGAGTTGAAATGTTCTAGAGTCTCGGAGTAGCAAATTAACACGGTCCATTGATCTAAGGCTCTCCTGGAATTCTCATGACCAATGGATATAACAGAGGGAGTAGAGGTAAGTACTTCAGAGGAATGTCACTCAAGGGAAGTAGAAGACTCGGGAATGGAAATATCCCAGAGCACCGAATTTACAAATTGGTTGGGATCCATCCATCTCAATGCTTGATTAAGTCGTATCTATTGATATCATTGAATCCTCCAGATGGGGGCAATACTTTCCATTCAACAAGATATTAAATCTTGATCATCTATTTTTTCTCATGGAGTTATTAAAGGCTTTGACAAAGTGTAACTCCAGGGGAAAAAAAAATTGAGAAGGGAAAATAGCCAAAGGCCGAAGTACAGAAGACTTGGTCCCTACGTCGGTCCCATGCTAAGGTAAAAAGGGCTTGGAAGTAAACCAACCCTTGGACTTGGTGTTCACGCAAGATCCCATGTGGAAGAACATGAAGCAAGGAGCTAAACAATGATTAAGCCCTTAGAAATTATGTTTGAACGAGGTCCTGTGTAGAGAATAAAGAGAAAAGTGCTAAAGGAAGGCACTAAAGAATTAATAAGCTCAAATTTTTGAGTTGTGGTCATGTGGAACTTGGTTTGAAGGAAGCACCTTTACAGTGTTCAATTTTCTGTATCAATTCAAGGTGCTGAAAGTGGTTTTTCAGGGAGCCCTAACTTTCAACTCCGATATCCTTTTGGGGTGAGATTTCAATCATTGGAAAAATGATTCGGGGAGACTGACCTAAAGTCATTCTATTTTTGGATAATTGTTATAATTGATATAATTTTCTTCATAAATTAAATAGAAAAGGTACCTGTAAACTTAATTGACAATTTTTGTATGATATGTATAATTCTAACCAGATGATTGCTTTCAGATTTTGGCAAGATTAGAGGTATAATAAGATCAATTCTAGTCTAGGATTAGATTTTAGGGTCATGGAAGAATGACAGAGCTTACAGGATTTGGGTGAGGAAATCAAGAGATATAGAGAAAGTAATGAAAGGCGGACAAAGAACTCAAGAATAGTGGTACAAAAGTATTAGTCAAAAACCACATAATCTGAATAAACTGAAGGTACAACAAAAGTAAGAACCCTCACATAGGATATGAAGCTAGTAGGTTAAATATGTCATGGATGGGAATAAAAGGAAAAGTGTGAAAGAGATCCATTGTTAGGGACCTAACCCCTCACGTTGGTAGAATAATATATTTTGATGTAATAAAGCTTAATATTAATACGGCCTAGCAATAAGGAAGAATAAGTTGAATGTAAGAAGACCTAATAGAAGCTTCCACTTCTAGAAGGATCTTCCTCTAGATGGTTCTTTTGATAGACATATTTAGTATAAATAGGAGTTGAGGGTATGAGAACTGTTGTCTTGGATATTATTGTAATAGAGCTCTGCTCTACTGGAGGTTTCCCCCTCGAAGAGGCAAGTGAAAATTGCTCTCAGTAATCTAAGTGCTCTTTCTAGTGTTATTCTTGTATCATTTTTGTATTATTGTGGTGTTGTTATAGATATATTGTTGCTCATCTGCCATTTCTAGAATTTTATTTATGTTATGCATACTTTTTATATCTAGAATATTACAAGTGGTATCAAAGCACTTTCCTCGGCAAAACATTGTGGGTTAATTTTTTTTTCAGGGTAGAGACATATTCAGGCTTCTTTAATCTACAAATATCTATCATTATGCACATAAAATCATGGTTGAGGATTCATACATGCAAGAAATACAAGTGGTACTTAAGCGCACATCTGTTGGCCACCCTTGTAACCCTTGTTGGTACCCCTTCAAGTGGTAGCGCATCAGACAACAGCTTTATATGGATCGACCTATATTTCCTGAATCCCTCTTTAGATAAACTGATCGGCTTCCTGACTACTATAGTGCCACCGAGAAAAACACTCGAGAAGATACTTTCTAGTACCTAAGTAGTTGGGATGTACGGCTAAGGGCATGGTCTATCCACCTTAGTTGGTTCCCTGAGATATTGTATCGAGTACTACTGTTGGACTTTGCACATATATCAGAGAGATATAGCACATGGAAAACCCTTGTCTATAGAACCCTTGAATACCTAACCCTTGGGGACGAAAAAAAAAAACCAAACAAGATCTATTTCCGCGCAACTGAGTCTCCTGCATTCGAGTTGCCAAATCACTACACATTTATTCCTTATTAATAATTTGGGCATTTCATCACTACAGTATTCTTCAGACCAGAGTATAACTTCACATGTGTAAAAAAAATTTTGTATTTTGTTGCACCATTATTTGATACCTATTCCATTGGATTTATCTCTTCGCCCTTATCACATTCATACCTATCATTTTTCAACAAAAATTTTGAACCCACCCACCCCTTTTCGGTTCTCTCATCATCATGGCCTATACCTGTAGCCAAGACTTGGAAGCTCGCTTCAATACCTTGCAATATAACTTCACAGAGACCCAACAAGAAGTGAGACAACTCGGTGCTAATATTTCCACTGTTAATAAGAATATGCATTCCTCCATCACCGCCTCAATTGAGGAACTCAAAGAAGACCTCAAACAATACATTACCACCCATCTTGAATTTGTCACTTCCATGATTTGCAACAAGATGCATATCCCTATAGATCCCCCTTTATCTGACCCACCTTTGCATACCAAAGTTATACTTCCTCTCGTTCCCATAATTTTCATCCCCATCACTTTCAACGCGACCTATTCCTTCCACATGTGGATGTGACCAAATTTCATGGCTCGAATCCCACTGGTTGGGTAACTCAAATGGAACATTATTTCTCTTTGTACGACATTACAAATGACTTGGCCAAACTCTGGTATGGTGTTCTCCATCTAGATCAAGAACGTTGGCAATGGTGGCAATGGAGAAAAACTACCCATCAAGTGTATGTTTCTTGGACACACTTTTTAGCAGATCTTTATGAATGCTTTAACACTGAAACCAACCATTTAGGCTGTTTGAAAAAGTTGAAACAATTTGGCATAGTGGCAGACTTTATATATTCTTTTGAGCAACTGGATTTTCGTACAGAGGGCATGTTTGATGCTTTTTTCTGAGAATGTTTTATTAGTGGCCTCAAGGATGAGATCTCTACCCATGTCCTCATGGCTCAGCCTCCAAGTTGGGTGGAGGCTACTAAATGAGCTAAGGAAGCACAACATGTTGTCTCTTCTCAAAAATGGAAATCCTCCTTTATTCCTCACACTAAACTAGTAAATCCCACTCCTCCTACTCCACTAAAGATCCAAAAATTGACCAAGGACGAAATGGTTGAACGCCAACACAAAGGCCTTTGTTATAATTGTGATGACAAATATTTTTTGGGACACAAGTGTAAGGAATAAAATATTTTAATGACCATCTCGGAGGATATTTCGAAAGAGGATGTTGAAGCTCCCCTTGTGTCAGAGTCACCTGAACACACTGACATAACCCCTCCCTCAGACCCTCCCGAAGTAGAACCAGTAATTTCTCTAAATGATCTCACTGGCTTCTCTGCTCCCCAAAACATCAAACTAATTGGATACATCAAGCATATGAAGGTCATCATTCTTGTTGATAGTGGAATCACCCATAATTTTATTCATCGCTGCATTGCCCAAGAAACTAATTGCTATATCCATGCAGTCAATAATTTCCAAATCATGATTTCCTATGGTGGGTCCATGAAATGTGGAGGGCATTGTGAAAATGTGCATCTGCAAATTGGTGACTACCACCTGAAATCTCATATGTTTGCTATCGACATGGGCAGTTGTGACATTATGTTGGGTGCAGACTGGATAAGGACTTTGGGTCCCATTCTCATGGATTTTAAAGAATTAACCATGCAATTCGACCAGGAAGGACAACAATATAAGTTCCAAGGCATCATCGTCGGTTCCCCTGAGATCATTAGTTCCCATCACATGGAAAATCTGCTCAGAAAAGGTCATTCGTGCGTTATTTCCCAACTCCATGCCATACAAGCAACTGAGACACCCTCTATATCGTAGAACCTCCAATCCATCCTCTCTAAACATCAAGTGATTTTTTCCACTCCCCAAGGAATCCCTCCTTCTCGTGGTGTTCATGATCATTCCATTCCCCTTGTCCCAGGAAGCCTTCCTCCCAATATTCGTCCCTATCATCACCCTGTTTCCAAAAAAAATGAAATTGAGAAAATGGTTCAAGAACTGCTTAACACAGGTGTTATCCACCCTAGTACCATTCCCTACTCTTATCCTGTGGTCATGGTCATGAACAAATAAGGTTCTTGGTGCATGTGTATTGACTTTTTTACCCTCAACAAACTCACCATTAAATACAAATTTCCCAGTCCTATCACTGATGACCTCTTGGATGAATTGAGTGGTGTCGAGTTCTTTAATAAACTTGATCTTCGTTCTGGCTACCACCAGATCCGTATGAAAGAGGAAAACATCCTAAGACTACTTTTAGAACTTATGAGAGCCATGAAGTTTTTGGTCATTCCCTTTGGCTTGTGTAATTCTCCCTCCACTTTCCAAATCCTCATGAATCATGTATTTCGTCCATTTATCCATCATTTTGTCATAGTTTTTTGATGATATCCTCATCTATAGAAAAACTTGGACAGACCATCTTGCTCATGTGGATCAATTTCTCCGTTTACTCTCTCAGCACCAACTTTTCCTGAAACAATCTAAATGTTCTTTTGGCGCCTCAGAAGTTGAATACTTGGGTCATCTTGTTGGCAAGGATGATGTCAGGGTGGATCCTAAAAATATTGAAGCTATGCAAGATTGGCCTCGCCTAAAGACTCTCAAAATATTGTGTGGATTTATGGGCTTAACAGGTTATTATCGCAAGTTTGTTAAGAATTATGGAAAGATTATGGCCCCTCTCACTGCGCTCCTTAAAAAGAATTCTTTCACTTGGACTCCAGCAGATTCTCAGGCTTTTCAAACCTTGAAGATGGTCATGTGCACCACTCCAGTCCTGGCCCTTCCTGATTTCACAAAGACCTTTGTCCTAGAATGTGATGCTTTAGGGAAATGAATTGACACTCTCCTTATGCAAGAGGGTCGGCCTTTGGCCTTTACCAACAAACAACTTTCTGAACAAAATTTGGGGAAATCAATCTATGAAAAGGAAATGTTGGCTATTTTGCATGTCGTTGATCTTTGATTCCCTTATCTATTGGGGCAACGCTTCCAAATTAAGACAGATCATCAAAGCCTCAAGTATTTTTTGGAACGACGCATTTCCTCTCCAGAGCAATAAAAATGGGTGACTAAGCTCTTTGGATATGATAATGAGATCATTTACAAGACATTCAAAGACAATGTGGTTGTAGATTCACTTTCCCAAAAATATGAATATGAAGTGTCCCTTTTTTCTCTCTCCTTCATTATACCATATTGGCTCTAAGTCATTCGCCAGGAATGGCTACACGATCCCAAAAGTCCGCATATGATACAACAATTGCAGTCCAATTCTCCAGTTTCCCTAGGGTACTCTTGGCTCCATGATGAGCTTCGATATAGAGGTTGTTTGTATTTAAGAAAATAGTCAAAACTTAAATCCATCGTACTTTCGGAGCTTCATTCTACACCCACAGCTGAGCACTTCGGGTTTAACAAAACCTATGACAGGGCTAAACGTTCTTATTTTTGGGATGGTATGAAACATGACGTTCGTAATTTTGTGGTTAAATGTAATGTGTGTCAATGAAACAAGGGCGAAACAATCAAATCTCTTGGCATAGTACAACCGCTTCTGATTCCACCTGCTATTTGGTGGTATATCTCTATGGATTTTATTGTAGGCTTACCTAAATCGGGCAATAAATAAATCATCATGGTGGTAGTTGATTTCCTTTCCAAGTATGCTCATTTATATGCTCTTCAACACCCATTTACAACATCCACTGTGGCTCAACTTTTCATGGATCAAGTCTTCAAGCTTCATGGCATGCCACATTCTATTATTTCTGATCACGACCCAACTTTCACCAACAAGTTTTGTCAAGAACTGTTCAAGCTACAAAACACCCAATTGCATCTCAACACTGCTTATCATCCCTAGACTAATGGTCAAAATGAAGTTGTCAACAAGTGTTTGGAAACATATTTGAGGTGTTTTGCATCAAAAAATAAAAATCAGTGGGCTCAATGGTTACCACTAGCTGAATGGTGGTGCAACACTTCATACCATACAACTACCCACATGAATCCTTTTGAAGTGGTATATGGAAAAAATCCACCTTTGGTTCTCTCATATTTACTAGGTGTCTTGAAGGTCGAGACGACTGACCAAAATCTTACAGTTCGAGAGGCTATTCTCCGTACCCTCAAAGAGAATTTGGTCATGGCCCAGAATCACATGAAGCAACAAGCAAATCAAGGTTACTTTGAACATCAATTTTCATAAGGGGATCAAGTTTTTCTTCGACTGCAACCTTACAAACAAAATTCCCTCAAGGCTGACCATTTTCAGAAAATTGCACCCAAATTTTAAGTTCCTTATACCATTCTCAAGTGTGTGGGACAAGTGGCCTATCAATTATCTTTTCCCAGTCATTCTAAGCTACATCCTATTTTTCATGTTTCCTTCTTAAATAAGGTGATTGGAACTAAGTGCCAAACTCAAACAAACCTTCCCGAATTGGATGAAGAAGGATCCATTTGGCTACAACCAGAAGTAGTTTTGGACTAGCATGAGCATCGCCTGTGTCAGTGATCCATTAAGGAAGTGTTAGTCTAGTGGAAAGATACAACCCCAATAGATGTCATTTGGGAACAAGCTACCATTCTCCAACAATTTCCACATCTTAAGCCTTGAGGACAAGGTTGTTTTTAAGGGGGAGGACATGTTACGGAACTAATCCCTCACGTAGGTAGAATAATATGTTCCGATGTAATAAAGGTAAATATTAATAAGGCCTAGCAATAAGGAAGTATAAGTCAAATGTAAGAAGACCTAATAGAAGCTTCTGCTTCTAGAAGGATCTTCCTCTAGATGGTTCTTTTGATAGACATATTTAGTATAAATAGGAGTCAAGGGTATGCGAACTATTGTCTTGGATATTATTGTAATAGAGCTCTTCTCTACTGGAGGTTTCCCCTTCAAAGAGGCAAGTGAACATTTCTCTTAGTAATCTAAGTACTATTTCTGGTGTTATTTTGGTATTATTGTGGTGTTGTATTGGATATATTGTTGCTCATATGCCATTTCTAGAATTGTATTTATGTTCTGCATACTTTTTATATCTGGAATATTACATCCACTCTTGATATCAGAGTTTACAACAGAAAGAAGGATGCTAATGCGGATAATTGGGAATTCCCTCTCACTTAAAAAGTGTCATTGAGTGAAAATGGACTTCCATTGGGAATGATATTAAGTGTGAAAGGTATGGTTTCACAGGGAAAGGTTAATAATGGACAACTAAGGACTAATAGTATTTGATTCAATAACATTGTAGTAGAGTGATGGAATCTTTGAGCTACTTCATTCTAGGGTGCCAGAATGTTTCATAAAAGAAAAGTTGGATATGAATGCCTAGGAGAGGCTGTTGAAAATAGAGCACATTGGTTGGATTGTAGAATGGCCAAGTGAAACTTTGTTGGAAAGTGTTCATACTAGGGAACCATAGTGAAGATGAGTAGAATGGGAGCACACAAGGAAGAAAGGATCTGAAGGAGTTTAAGGGAAACCAACTACAACATAAATAGATAAATAAATAAGTGAATTAAAGAATAAATGCACTAGAGTGCATGAGGCAGACAATGAAGTTAAAATACATATACATTAGTAGGCATGCTGATAGTAAATGCTTGGTGCATATGGATCTGTAATTGCACATGCTTGGAGATGTATATAACATGCTTGTGAACTTAAAATAGTCTATTATTATGAAATAATGTTTGAGTATGACTAATGATGGATTACATATTCATGAAAAATGATATAGCAGGGTAAATTTGTCGATATTGTTGTTTCTTATGATTTCCATCCAGGTGAATGCCCATGAGGGTGGAAGGAATGGTGATCAAAATGATGAAGGAGGAAGTCTGTGAGCTTCTACAAATATCAGTTGGTTAGATAGAAACAAGTAGGTTGATAACAACCAGGCAGGTATACATTTATTTTATGTTGATGCATACATGTTGAAGGGGATTGAGGTAAGAATTCCCTCAGTTAATTTCAATATTTAAATTGATATGTAATGGCCAAAGGCCTAGAGTATGTAAATGTTGTTGATGCTAGAATGCATTTAGATAAAATGTTGGTTGCATATTATGTTATGATTGGTTATGGGATCATAACTGGGTTAATTCAAGAGACATACTTCTTCTATAACAATGAATATCCATACATATGTTCATGTGTGATACCATAGTATGGTTGGATATGGAAGGGATATAGCGCTACGTGAGTGCTCAATGGTATCTACTATATATATGATGTTTGGATTGTAACCTATTTTCCAACACTGAAGAGAACTTAAGGATTATATTCTTGGTGTTGTGTTTGGGTGGAAACGGGAGGTAACCAAATAGTTAGGCAAGCAATAGGAAGTGTGTGGATGATGTGTTGAGTCATTGGCCAGACCTTCCAACTCATCATGGTGGAATGCATGACATATTTATGCGGTATTATGTAGTCAATGCATGGATGCATTGTGTAGATGTGGCCATGGGTATTGACACATTGATTGTTATTTTAATTAGTAATAAATTGTTGCATTATGAATAGTATTTGGTATTGAAAAGACGTAATGATGGATAAATGCATTATATTTAATATGAATATTAGCTGAAGGTGATTAGATCGTTGTTGTCACGATTTCAAGATCAGTTTTGGAGCTATTAAAAATGTTACCAGTGGAATTATTGAATGCATTGGGTGAATGCACGTATATATTATATAACATAGAAATGATTATGCTAACAACTGAAATGATGGGAGTATTTCTAACTCATGAAGTTCAAAACACTTCAGGAGCTGTTAGATATTACAACAAGAAGGTTGTAGGTCAAAGAAGCTACATAATGATAAATTATAGGAAATATCTGTTGAGGGGACAGAGTGATAAAAATATTTCTGGATATGAGAAAGAAAATATTGGTTGATAATATATGTATAGGTAATGATGAGTTCATTCCAATTGATAGTTGTATTGATGGAAGTGATTGCATTGTAGTTGTAAACAATTCTAATATCACTTTGTGATTTTGTTTTGAATCATTTCCATATATATATATATATCTTGTAAATGAGATATTGAGAATTTGTTTGGTTGAGGAATGTTGAAACTGAAGGAGGAAAGGGTATTGTATATGCCAATGCTATAAGTCGATAAAAAATACCAATTCCTATTGTTGCAAAGAGCCAAATTGTTATGAGCATAATCTCATGTCTAGAAGTTTTATATAAAAAAGTTTTGGGAATTGTAATCTAATAAATTACTGACAAATTGTTTTGGCTGAATGTAAATCGAGAAAATTGCAGGTGGGATGGTCTTGAATATGGTAGGTATGTAAGCACATAAGGAAGATTGATATCTACAGTTGAAGAGACAAACATTATGAGCATAACTCCCATGCTTGGAAAATTTTATTTTCCTGTATAAAACCGTTTTGACATTTATGTTGGAAATGGTTATAATGATATCTCATGATGACTATATGTGTATAATACAGGTGAGATGTTTTATATGCAAGCTGGAAAGCATGGAAAAGGATATTGTTGGGACATGAGGACCCTGTGGTAAGCCATGATGGCCCTAGAATATGTTGTGCTGTCTTCATAGGACCAAGAAAAAAAAGCACAGAATTATTTAAATAGGGTTGTATAAGTTCAATTTCTTGGGATGAATAGTCAATGCCTAGCAGGATGTGTTTTTTTGGAGCCGCCTTTTTTTACTAGTTTAAGCGTAATTCTTGCAATCAAAGGTTGGTCATTTAAGTTGTCTTTTACTTTGTGACCTTTACCCATTGAAAATCTCAGTAGTCCCGATATGAAAAGTGGAAATGGTCGTTGTACTCCTAATACCATTTCCTTTTAACCATGAATGAGCTTTTTCACTTTTCTTTACCTCGGGATATTGCGTTTCGGGAGTTACAAGTCACACTGTTTCTAAGCCTCGATGCGCGAAGTCATGAAGTAACCTTGAAATATTACCCAGGTTAGCGCCAAGAGTAAAGTTCCTTAAACCTTAGTTAAGCATTGTCGATATTTTGTGTCTCGGTGTTTGCCCTCCCCAAAAGTCTTACCGTCATAACTCTGATAGGAAAAATCATGAGACATTCACGCAAGTTACTTGGGTTAGTGTCAGGGGTGAATAGTTTTTAACCATATTTAAACTTTGCCAAGATTTCGTGACTCGACATAGGCTTCTCCCAAAAGCTATACCTTCGAAACCCAGAGTAGTGAAGTCGCGATATTACTTAAATATAAATTAATTAAACACTTAATCCATTTTACCTTCTGGCTTAACTAGATCACATCATCGCGATCTCGGAATTTCGTGACTCGACATACGCTCCTCCCGGGAACTATACCTTCGAAGCCACGAGTCACGAAGTCGCGATATTAATTAAAACATGATTAATTAAACACTTAATCCAGATTACATTTTCTCTTAACTAGATCGCGTCATTGCGATCTCGGGTTTTAGGGGCTCATAGGGTGAGATTGAAATCTCCTGATACAGCAAATGTCGAAAGGTTGATTAAAGCTTAAGTAACCTAATTAGAGAAGCTAATCCAGCCTAGTCAGTGCATTAATACAAATTTTCGACACGCATTGTCTATGGGATAAATTTAAATGTTTTGCGCCAACTGGTATCATGACCCATCAAAATTTATGGCATTTATTTGAAATAAGTCGAAGTCACAGGTAAAGATATTGTTTTTATTGCTAACATCTTTCTCGAAAAATGAATTGATCATTCTATTCATAAGGACACTGAAGTTTTAAATGATCGAAATATAGAGTTCTTTCTCTTGTTAATGTTTATGCCATTATTATAGTTCTTTGCATTTCATAAGATAAGAGCATAATAAGAACAAGATCACTGAGAAATACACATCCACAAGAGACACAACATTTATCCTGGGAAACCCTCTAGGGGAAGAAAACCCAGCAAAAACTTCCTTATCATAAATAGCTTATACAATGTTCAAGATATAACTCAACCAATACAGAAAAGTCCTCCTCAAGAGATGCGCCACCCTTCTTCTCCTCTCACCAACTTGAAATTGCAGCTTGCCTCATAAGAGAATGAGAAATTGAAGTGTGTGTGAGAAGTGAGGCGCTAGCCTCTTATTTATATCAATCTGGCATGTGTGAAGAGTCACCATCTAGCAGGGCTGACCTCTCACTCTGGGTGGGTAAACCCACCTTTAATTAATTCTGGCCCTTTCATTATAACTGCTGGGGCTGACTTCTTATTCTGCACTTTGTAATTGTCCGATGACCAATCCGCAAAAGGGGATTTGGTCCTTATACAATTAC
>ML782946.1:39683-54478 GCA_009831015.1 Picea engelmannii
GTTCCCTATAGCTAATGATTATGTGTCTGCAAATCACATTAGAAACCCACTTCAAATTTGGGTATTGGAAACAATTAGAACATTAGTATTTATTACTTTTGCATGCTTGGGATCGAGCGCCTAATATCTGGAGGAACACAACAACATGAGGAACAATACCTAGCATGGAGAAAACAAGAAGATTGCACACCCATGTGGAGGATATCAAGGACAAAGATTTGGAATCTTTAGAACCTGCTCTTAATTTGTTATATATGTGATGCCAAAGGATACAATTCCACTCACTGTCTGCAAAATAATAGGAATGATAAGTTGATAACAAAAAATATAATTGCATGAGGTAAAGAACCACTAACAACAAATCGAAGCTCATTTACAAACTTAGTGTTGTGGAAAAAACTGGTATAASAGAACAAGGCATCCCAAAAATGGATCGGTGGAGAAAAACCATACTTAGGACCTAATGTAAATGGAAAGACAAAGTATGTCAAGTCAGTATAGATAGCAGGTCTTTTACATTGACCCAAGCCGTGGAAACTTAGATAAGATCCAGTTTACTAAGCATAGTCATCATGTCTTCAAACTTGGATATTTGAAAGCTAAGACACATGCATGAGATCTGTTGGTGGAAAAATGTTGGTCATTTTCCTTTCAAGAGTCCTTGTTGGTGAGAGGAGGAACCATAAACCATTGCTAGGTTGTGAATTTAATTACTGGGATAGTTTCTTCCCAGACCTAAATGAGAGACTTGAAAGGTTAAGTTCTGTTTGATTTCCTGTCGAAGTGTTCCTCATTCTTTTTGAATTAGGTTGTCTTCTCATGTTTTATTGGTATGGTGTTGTCATTGAATTTGAGTTGAGGTATATCTTTAATTTGGATTGAAGGATGGTCTTTGATCAAGATCCCTCCTAGTATTTTATTGAAGTTTACTTTTCTGACCGGGAGATCTCCTTTATGTATTGCTCTAGTAATTGGTTTAATATGCTCTTTGCATTCCTTAATGGGTTTTGATTCTCAACTGGGGTCTAAGGATCCTTAGGCTCCAACATCTGGTTTGTTGTTTGAGGTTGAAGGTCTTTCCCTTGGGAATTTCCTACAGTGAGGCCCATATTTCTACGACAAGGCCCATCTTTCTCTCTTCATTAAGAGTTTCCTCTTCTTAATGGTCAGGGTTTCAAATAAAATGAAATTTTGTGGATAACATTGTTCTGGCTCACTATATTTTGGCCTTCCTCCATGGATACCACCACTCTATGGATACCAACCTCCTTCCATCACTTCTTATCTAAAAGAAAAATCTAAGGTTCAAGTAGTGGAAGATCACATCAAGCATCAACAACAAGTTCTCCAAATCTTAAAGGACAACCTGACCATGGCACAGAATCACATGAAACAACAAGCAAATAAACATCGTAGTGAAAAAAGTTTTGAAATAGGGGATTGGGTGTTTTTAAGACCACAACCATACAAACAGATGTCCCTCAAGCAAGCCAAGAAGGATAATAAATTATCACCAAAGTACTATGTCCATTATAAGGTGTTGCAAAAGATTGGTACTATGGCATACAAATTGGAGTTGCCTGCATCTTCACGAGTACACCTGGTTTTCCATGTTTCATGCTTAAAGAAGGTTATAGGCAACAAGATGCCAGTTCAAACTATATTGCCAGAACTTGACGAGGAAGGAAAAATCATATTGGAGCCTGAAGCCATCACTGACACAAGAATTCGCCAGCTGAGAAATAGATCCATTTCAGAGTATCTCATTAAATGGAGGAAACTACCGGCTGAAGATTCCACTTGGGAAGATGAGTCTTTTATACAAAAGCATCCAGAGTTACTCAAGCGTTGCAGACAACACTTGTCTCAAGGGGAGGGGCATGTTAAGCCCTAATACTAGCTCATTAACCCTTAATTGGGGCATATTACATTAGTAATGTTATTTTATTTATGTCGACTTTATTCCATTAGTTGTAATTATACCTCCTAGTCTCCTATATATACCAAGGAGACATTTTCATATGAAATCATATTTTACTTGAACATTTATGTGGGGTAAAAGGATGTTGCCCCCTCGAAGAGGCTTATTATCTGAAATTATCTCTTTTTAAAGGCATTGAGTACTTATTCTGAGGTTTTTCTATGCTATATTGATATTTGGGTCTTAACAATTTTATTTATGTTTTAAACTAAATTTTCTGAAGAAGCACTCGAACAAGACTATGATTTTGTACTTCTATGATGCTTTATTTTAACATGTTGAACTATAACAAATTTTAAATATCTATTAATGTTGTTTTTTTCCATGTTCCACAACAAAATATGGATAATATTTCATGAATATTTGGGATATTGCCTACGAGTCTAATTACATTTTACATTGTGACCCATTGACCCATCACCTCAAAGGATCTTATCTTTCAATTGATTTAGGGAATGACTTTGGGATTGATTGACTCAATATAGACAAATCTTATGTTTTCCATTATAATGGAAACTTGAYGCCTTAGTTAGAGATAGGAATTAATAATAAATACAAGTCATATTGGGATAAGTATTTAATATAAAAGAATCAAATCATGTTTGAATGTAATGTTAATGGATCGTATATTATGATATATCCATGTTGATCATATCTTAAAGTGATGTTTATTTGTGAAGGAATTGTAGTGTGTGATGCTTTGGGATGGATCTAAGTGGTTTTGGAAAAGCTTGAGTATTTCCAAAAACAATTTCTCTCATTATAATAGATGTTAGTTTTGCATAATGGATAGTTAATAGATCACCATAATGGTTTTATCTTGGAGTCTTTATTGCTTGACGGATTAACTTCTAGTGTGTTTTTGGATGCATTTATGTTGTATTTTCTTACTATACACCCTAAGTTATTTTCTAGGATTCATCTAAGCATTTGGTGCTTTTCCTTTTTAGGTGTATATTTTCTCAGAGAATTTGGTTTCATAAAAAAATTAATAAATATATATACATACACAGATTCTATGCTTGGTAGGAAACTTACAAATTTTATGTTATTTCCCATGCAGGTTTCACTTTTGGTTTCTAGATTGATTTGAAATTTCAATTGTGGAATATTCAATGAGATGTCAAACATGGATCACGGGAAGAAAAGATCAAGACAAACATATGTATCATCATACTTTCAAAGACCTCAATCCAAGGATCCACTTTCTCTTCATGCTTCGAACTCTTTTGAGCAACCTATCACTGAAAGAAATGCTAAATCTTGTGAGATTGCATCTAATATCCAAATAATAGATGAGAGAATAGGTTCCTCTGGTGATCACACTGACATAAATGAATTTTCACTAGAAATTGGTAGTGAAAATGTGGAAAGTTTTTCCTTGGAAAAGAAAACAATCCAATCACAGAAAAGATTTTATAATTCAGTGAAAGATTTGCCAAGATTTTACAAGATTTTATAATTTAGTGAAAGTTTCACCAAGATTTTACAAGATTTTATAATTTAGTGAAAGTTTCACCAAGATTTTACAAGATTATATAATTGACTAAAAGATTTCCCAAAAATTTATATATACATATTATATTAATGATAAAATAGCCTTCAATTTTTCCTATGTATCACAGGGATTCGCCCATTTATTATACATATAAATTTAGGGGGGGTTCTTAAAATCACCCCTGTTTTTGGATCGCGGGTTCGCGGCCTGGCAGGATGAAAATTAAGTATCTATTGTTTGATGTCCTACAAATAACACCTATACTTCCGTAATATACAAATTGACAGGTGGTCCAGGCATTTTTTGGATCGCGAGTTCGTGGCCTGGTAGGTTGAAAATTGAGTATCTATTGTTCTGTGTCCTACAAATATAACCTACACTTCCATGATATACAAATTGATAGTCTGACTTGCGGAGATGAGTCTCTATGTAAAGTATGGACATGAGATGTTATAGATCATACGTGGATCCCTCATTTGATACTTAGGCACTTTTTTTATCGCAGGTTCGCGGCCTGGCGAGATGAAAATAGAGTCTTTATTGTTTCGTGTCCTACAAATAACACCCAGAGTTCTGCGATATACAAATTGACAGGAGGACCTATGGGCTGCTTGGATGAACATTGCATTTGTATTGTTCTAGAACATATGTAGATCCCTCATTCCATACTTGGGCACTTTTTGGATCGCGAGTTCGCGACCTGGCGGGTTGAAAATTAAGTATCTATTGTTCGGTGTCCTACAAATAGCACCTAGACTTCCGCGATATACAAATTAACAGGCGGATTTGTGGACATGAGTCTCTATATAAAGTATGGACATGATATTTTATAGGGCATATGCAGATCCCTCATTCCATACTTACACACCTTTTGAATCACGGGTTCTTGGCCTGGCGGGCCGAAAATAGAGTCTCTATTGTTCCATATTCTACAAATAGCACTCAAACTTTCATGATATACAAATTGACAGGAGGAGCTAGTTGAAAATTGTAGTTTCTTTGTTTCGTCTCCTCCAAATACCACTCGGACTTCTGCAATATGCAGATTGACAGATGGATTTGAGGGTTGGTGGGTTCAAATTTGGGTGGAGCGAATGATATACAAGTTTTTCGACAAACGAGCAATACATAGTAAACATGTACTTTTATAAAGTATGGACATGAGATTTTATAGAGCATATGCAAATTCTTTATCCTTGTAAATTGGGCTGGTAGGCTGAAAATTGGTCGTCTATTCTTCCACGCTATACAAACACCACCCACAATTCCGTGATATACAAATTGACAAGTGGACCAGTGGGCTGCTTGGCTCAACATTGCAATTTCATTGTTCTGTGTCCTTCAAATAACACTTGGAGTTCCGCGATATACAAATTGACAGATGGACTTAAGGGCTGGCGGGTTTAAGTTTTGCATTGTTTACAGATGCTAATCCCTATCAACTATCTAACATATCTAAAAACAATATTTTCAATACTAAACTATTAATATTAAATTTTGATATTGTAGAATTTAATTAGACGAGAAAGTTTTTTCAATCTGGTCGGGTGACTGATATAAAAGTTTTCCAACAAACGAGGAATACATAGTAAACATGTACTTTTATAAAGTATGGACAAGAGATTTTATAGAGCATATGCTGAGCCCTCGTTCGATATTTAGCCACTTTTTTTTATCGGGGGCTCTCGGCCTGCTTGGCTGAACATTGCACTTTCATTGTTTCGTATCTTCCAAATAGCACTCAGACTTCTGCGATATGCATATTGACATATGACTCGAGGGCTGGCGGGTTCAAATTTGTCATTGTTTACAGATGGCAATGCCTATCAGCTATCTAACATACCTAAAAACATTAATTTCAATACTAAATTATTAATATTACATATTGATATTACAGAATTTAAGTAGACGATGAAGTTTGTCCATTTTGGTTGACCGACTGATATAAAATTTTTCCGACAAATGAGCAATACATAGTAAACATGTACTTTTATAAAGTATGGAGATGAGATTTTATACAACATATGCAGATTCCTTATTCCATACTTGGGCACTTTTTGTAAGGCGGGTTTGCGGCCTGGCGGGCTGAAAATTGAGGTTTTATTGTTCTGTTCCCTACAAATAGCATCCAGAGGTCTCGAGAAACTATCTAAAAATGTTATTGTTTACAGATGCCAACTATCTAACATATCTAAAAACATTATTTTCAATACTAAATTATTAATATTAATTTTTTATATTGCAGAATTTAATTAGATGAGAAAGTTTATAGAATCTGGTCAGGCGATTGATATAAAAGTTTTTAGAAAAATGAGAAATACATAGTTAACATGTACTTTTAGAAACAAACAATATTGTAACTTCACATGTAATCCTCAAACAATTTTGCATGAAACTATTTTCTTTCATGGCAATATTGGAACAGCAACAAAATCTCACAGAATAACATATATCGGCCTCAGAAGACATGGAAAATAACACAACTACATGTCGACCTGTGGGTGCAGGGGATGAACACCATAAACTGCCCCAAATAAACTATAATAATCCAAAAAAAAAGAAAAAATAAAATCTCCAACAACTGCTGCTGCACCCCAACCCTGCAAGGCCGAATCAAACAAGAGAAAACAACAAGAACCAAATTTTGGCGGGTTCAAGATTGTAATTGTTTAGGGATGCTCATCCTATCTAACTTTATCTAAAAAAATTATTTTCAAATACTAAATTATTAGTATTAACTATTATTCGTTCATTCAAATTAGTCCAGGATATTAATTTTACCAAGTTCAGCGAATAAGCAAAAATAGAAAAACAACAACCAATTTGAATTTTAAGAGCCTCTTGTTGGTATGATAGGGAAATTGCACTTCACACACTATATATTCGTTGATTTCAAATTATTTCAGAACAATAATTTGACCAAGTTCATCGATCAAGGAAATCTGCTAAAGCAAGCCACATAGTACATTTGTGTCACAACACCACAGAAATTATCAGGCGGATCTGCAAATAACCAAGAACCAACCATACTTTAAACAGGCCGCAAGAAAGTTTCCAGAAGGTTCCATAGAGAAAAACCCATCGACCTTTGCACCAAACAATTTGATATACAAAGAAAAGGCATCGTCGCATTCGTTTTCTCTTGCATCTGGTATATGTTCCCAGTAGGAAATAACTGGGGCCATGCGATATATGGGGATTACAAAGATATGGACCAGGTCCAACGAACATTCATCTGGATGTTGAACAAATATTACAGAGACACATGAGGTATTTTCCTTTCCTGCCAAAGTTGGATATATTTTATTTTTTCCACTTCTTCAGCTGATATGAAAAATTGCATTGTCCTCATTTAAGGTGAATTTTCTCTGTATCCGAAGTTGCCGCAGCATGTAGACACTACTTTCCTTTTTCTGTAGATATGTTTCATACGACGACACTGCCAACTCAGGAAGCACATTTTGTAACAGAGGCTGCCTAACCGTAACATGCACGGCTGTGTTTTGTACGGTTCAGGTAACATCATTGACGCAATGTCCATATATTTATGGAATTTTTTCACCGCATTACAGACAATCAATTGTATCATCACTTATCAAAGAGGAGGTAGAAGCAGGGGAATTTCATTTTGCACATACAAGCTCAAAGGGGGTCGAGTACACATCAGATGCAACTAAAAAACCTTCAACCTGGGAAAGTGAGCAAAGGGATTAATACATTGAAGAATATAATACACAACTGCACCCCCCCTCCCCTTTAAAAACAAAAATAAAAATAAACAGGTGCATAAATTTGTTGAAGGCTATTTCTATAAACAAAGTGAGGATGATTTTGTGGATGTATACGCACAACAGTTGTAGAGCTAGCTAGTTTCTTCACATCCTCTACTATATCTACTCACAAATCTATTACAAAGTGTTGGGTATGTGTTATATTCTTTGCATGAGTAGTAGTGTTTGAGCGCCTGCGCCGAGCGTGCAGGGGGGTTAGAGGGGGGCGGAGCCCCCGAAAGTTTTTTTTTGGGCCGACATATTTCCGCCGGGCCGACATATTTCTAGGACCACATGATATTAGGTGGTTTTTCAGCACATGGTTTTTTGCCGATGGTTTTCTATTTCCGGTTAAGGAATTAGGGTTTTGGACTAATCCAGGTCATTGGGTTAGGGTTTTGGATGCCGCTGGCTCCTATATGTATATTGTATTGTAAACAATGTAAAACAATGTATGAATATAATATATGCTGGTTTTCCCAGTTTGGGTTTCCAGGTGAAAAATCTCTATGTAATGTTTGTATTTTCCATTGTATCTTTTTTATTCTTTTCTAAATATCAGTTTGCAGTAGATATTGTGCAAGGTTAGAATTTACACAAAGGTTGCCTGGGTTGTCCGAAAGATCCTTTCTCTAGCATCCCTCTTCTTTGTTATATTTTTGAACAACATAAGTGGAATCTGCCCTCTATGTAATTGATGTTCTATTGATGAAAAAAAATTTGAATATGTATCGAACAATTATAGTTGCAACATGGAACAATGCAACATTTGTGTAACTTATCCGACATACATGTAGATGTGAAAGTAAAGGACAAAACTGAATATGAAAAGCAGTACCATTGCCTTGTCGTTGTCCGACTCCCCATCCTTTATATGGAGAATGTGTTGCTAGCCAAATTTTCATGCCAGTGTGACAGCATCCCTAATCGTTCTGATTGGGTAAATATCAGTGCTCTGTGAAAGCTCCCTTATAGTCGAGTCTGGGACAAAGCGATATTTTGAACAAACAACGGTAATTTTTTCCACAATGATTGTTTCATTGAGCGAAATAATTCGATCGCAATCACCAGGTCATATACTGTTTTGGGCAATATATTAAAATTTGTAATGGGTATCCCATTATGTGGAAATATCTTTTCTGCATGTTTCTAGACAAGTTGTGGAGGAACAGTCAGTTTCACTGTCATCATGGTGTCCTTGTCTGTCATGTCAACACACATAATGGATATACTTTTGTTTTCCTTGTCCAAGTAGGTGCTATAGACAACCATTATGTCCCCGACGAACACTTGTCCACTTTGGAGGTTGTTCAAGCCCTCTATTGACAGTACTTTGGATGTCACAACTCTAGACCTAATGATATTTTTTGAACAAGAAAACTAAATTAAATGGTAGTGTGGTACATGTACACACATAGTTTTGATGAACTATGGAGCCACAGTTTCGCAACCACACCTCTTAGTCTGTGGAACATGCAACACATTCGACATCTCGCTTGTACTTGTTGATACTTGTTGTGAGCTGCAAACCATGTATTGCAGATGGCATCAACATATCTGCCATGCCATAGATGAATATACAGCCCAGGAAATTTGTTTAGTAAACATAGTAAGAGCAGAGCATATGCATCTTTGCCTTTGGCCTTGTCGGTATGCCGATGTCTGGGATGACTGACTGCTCATGGCCGTGTCACTAGTCCAACTTTTTCTAATGCAAACATGTGCAGATGAACATCAGGACTAAACAAGCATATGCATTGTATATTTTCCATTGGAATGATCAAATAACCAAAAAACTCTATGCATCTAAATTTTTTAACTAGAGTAATGTTTAACAGCAAACAAGGCATGAGTGCAGGGCACCATGGCCAATCTGTATATCGCGAAACCCCGGAAGCCAGGGGAGAAATCTTCAACCTTCCAGCCTGACACCTGCAATTGAGAAAGTGGGTAACTATGGAATAAGGTAGGAGCAAGACTACATATGTCAATCCTTTAGTTCGCCAACCGACGCACGAAGGAATTTTCAGAAAGCACACTAGGAATATGAATTAGAAAACAAAATGGATAATAGATAATGGGAAAAGTAGAAATAGGGAGCGCAGAAAGGCCCATTACTGCAAAGTCATTGTTTTCAAGTCTAATATTATATACCCCCACCCGGTTTGTATATTTAATTTACCAGCACACTTGGTATACCTTTTAGAAGAATGTACCACAAAATCCTTTGTTGCTGCACAGAAGAAGTCATCTCCCTATCCAAACAACCTGTTTTTTCCAAGGAAGCAACCTCGAAGATGCAATGGACATGAAGGCAAGTTATTATGAAGACATACATCTAAAAGAAAAAGAAACTGGTCTATTTACCCGCCAAAGAGTCCTTTGTCCTGTCCAGCCATTATGTTTGTTTAAATGCAGCAATGCAGCACAAACACAACAGACATGAACTAGCTTAGTATGACACATGTAACCAAGATAACTTATCATATAGGAAGGAACGCAACTAGTTTAACATATATACAAACCATAAATGAAATACAAAACAATGAAATATGGAACAACAATACAAGCATGCACCTTTCTATATCCTCTTCAGCCGCTGTAGTCAAGACTCCATCCTTTTCTCCAGCTACTCTATTTGTTTCAATGTGGGAACGCACAAAATTCAATGAACATCAATGGAAGCTGGTATTCACCGGAGAATAAGCAATATGTACATACACAACGAAACATGTCTATTTACCTGCCAAAGAGTCCTTCGTCCTGTCTAGCCATTCTGTTTGTTTAAATGCAACGATGCAGCGCAAACACAATGGACATGAACTAGCTTAGTATGATGCATGTAACCAAGATAACTTACCATATAGGAAGGCACACAACTAGATTAACATATATATAGACCATAAATGAAATACAAAACAATGCAATATGAAACAATAGTACAATCATGCACCTTTCTATATCCTCTTCAGTCGTTGCAGTCAAGACTCCATGCTTTTCTCCAACTACTCTGTTTGTTTCAATGTGGGAACGCACAAAATTCAATGAACATCAATGGAAGTTGGTATTCACCGGAGAATAAGAAATATGTACATACAACAAAACCGACTCAATGAACAGTCTAGAAAGGTAGAAACATGAACCTTTGTGCTTCTCTATCCATGGCTGTAAACGTGTAGAATTTTTTTCCCTGCCCAAAATATATTACAAGGCACAAAATATCACGCAATTGCATGGCTGCAACAAAACGATTTCTGGTTTTCCCTGGCAATTTATCCAGATATTCCCTTTAACCATGTTCTTTATCCTCTACATAGACTGTTGTGCCCATGATACAAGTTCTCAAATTTCCGTGGAAAACCACCCAGACATGCTTCCAGACATGAAAATATAATCTTGCAGAATCTTTGTTGCACATATCATATCTCAAGCACAACACAAATTATATCATGTACATACCAGTCTATGTAGAGGAGAAAGAACATGCAATGTCATATCTTCACATCTAACCATATATGGTTTATAAATGTATCCTGCATACATATGCTTTATTCCAACAAAAAAACAACGGATATTGTAACTTCACATGCAATCCTCGAACAATTTTGCATGCAACAATTTTCTTTCATGGCAGGACTAGAGAAACAACAAAATCTCACAGAATAATAGATATCGGCCTTGACAAACATGAAAAATAACACAACTTCATGTCGACTCATAGGTGCAGGGGATGAACACTATAAAGCGCCCCAAATAAACAATAATAATCCAAAAAAAAAGAAAAAATAAAATCTCCAACAACCGCCGCTGCACCCCAACCCTGTAAGGCCGAATCAAACAAAAGAAAACAACAAGGACCAAACCAGTGAGAAAGCACGAACAGGCTAAGCTGCACCCCCAGGGCCCCAAAGCACAAACCCCAGCCAAACAAATAGAACCAACAACCCACGAACCAATGAACCAGCAAGAACCACTGAGCCTGTAGCGCACCTTTTCTGGCTACCAAGGCTTAAACGCTCTTAAAAGAAATCTATAACACCACTTTGTACATAACTCATACATGTATTATATAATCCACATGCATTTAAACAAATAAACACATTTAAGATCAGAGTAAAACATATTATTTACTGCTATAATTAGCAATCAATAGTGTTTCATATTAATTCATATACACATTGGAAATCATGATAACATAAGCAGTAGAGTCATGCAAAACATGATTAAAGCATAATCAGATACTTATCTTTTAACAGTGGTAGAATCCACCAACCAAGTGCAGGCCTTCCACGAACCTCCCAACCTTAGACCGCACCGCTCATTAGCTCAGTAGTGGGTCCACCCCAAGGCAAGGAATCCTATGCTAGGCTGAGGTTACAGGGAAAACAACACAGAAAATCTGGAAGGATTCTTCCCAGGATGCCATCTTAGGCCCACTACCACCAGACTCTCATTCCCCACATGCATGTTCCGCCCGGGAGTATACACCTTCACAAGCACAGTCCATAGGTGCTAACCTCTCTCTTTGGGTCTCGGCAATAGGTTGGATTAGGAAGTGTCAGAGCCCGAAGCTGGTGCTGGACACTCTCTGGAAGAAACCACTTCCCAACAAACTCTCTCACCTGGAAAGAGTTTCTCACAGGCTTGACAACTTGCCTCTTCCAACAACAATCACCTCCCTCACCTGGAGAGAGGTCATACACAAGCTCAATCAAAACTTGCACTGGCCAGCAATCCATGCACAGTCCCGCACTACGCAGCTACAATTAACCACAGAGATACAGACACCGGCTTCCTCAAAACGGGTTCAAAAATGGAAAAATGGTCTCATGGTCACGGCTTCGAGACAGAGGCTTCACACACAAGTTCCATTTTGGATAGAGGATGCACATGAATTTCCAGACACAACACAGGATTTTCTGGTTCAAACAGAGGTGAAACCGACTCTTTCAGAATCAGTCACAGGCTTCTGGTTCAGTACGGGGGTATACACGGGTTTTCTTAGAGCCAGACACAAAATTTTCAGATCACAGGGATGCACGAAGGTTCTCTGCAGAACTTAGGACAGTCGTACTACTCAGATCCCGTACACGCTCAGGTAGTCCGATCGAATGGGAGAAGGAACCCCCTCGTGGTCCACCCTGGCCGTTTTATTCGCATGCACCAGGGTTGACACTTGTCGCCCTGGAGACTGCATGCGTTCCACCAACACGCATCACCTTCCTTGGTTAGGAACTTAGGATAAAAAATATAAATGGCACATTTTCTTTTGGAATAATAATAAAATATTATTCCCAGGCTTAAGCCCCCTAGGATAAACACTTAGCCCCTTTTTCCCACCTTCCAGCCCCTAATTCCTTTCCCACTCTGTGGATGCTCAGTCCCCCTTCACTCATTCATCATGGTCGGTCTGCACCTGGCGGTGTTTTCAATTTTATTAAATGTTCTGCTCGAATTCATCTTTCTAAAATATTTATGACCTGTGTTGTAGTCTTTGTTACTACTTTTATTGTTTTGTTTGCTCTCTTGATTTTCTCTAAATTCTGGTGCACCATTGAACAACCCCATAATCTTACTTTTCTAAGTCTTTTGATATTCAAATAACTTTTTGGAAACATCTTTAAGTCTTCACATAACATGATTTTGAATATTTGAAGTGAAGGCATTGCACCTTCTTCTATTAGTGGCAATTCTTCCAAGTTCTTCAATAAAATTATTGAAAATATTTCCAATAAAGAAAATACCCCCTTTTCATCAAATTCTTTAGGAAACTTCTTTATTCTAAAACAATTTATTATTTCTAATTTTTTTAAATTCTTAAGTTTATGTAAATCTGAAAGTTCCTCCAACTTGTTACATCCCTCCAACTTAAGTGAGCTCAAATTTTGAAATTTATAAAACTTGTTGTCCATTTTAAGGAAAGCCTTTTTATCTTAGACATGTTGAAGAAATCATTTGGTAAACTTGCCAGCGCTGTGAATCTCAATTGGAGTGTCTCTATTTTATCCATACTCCCCACTGTCCCCTCATGAAGTATTTATCCATTGTTATTGTTATCCCCATTTTCTAGGGATAGCTAGGAGATCATGTCTCGAGGCCCACAGGTCCTAAACATGGAGTACCGAGAGCAGGATTGACTTGAGCATGGCCCTGGAGGGCCCATCCTTCTTCTTCTTCGCAAGAATTGTCATGTCAGCAGGAACAACATCCATCACCATCGGCTTGGACTTGCATCAGAGAAGACTCTTTCTCCATGAGGTAATTGGTCCAAGTATCATCGTATGTGTCATGTTTGAACGTTATAACTTTCAGATATATGCATCAGGTTTCTTAAATTTTTGACAACTACTTGGATCTTACACTAACCCACTTGACCATTGTTGGGGGGATTAATGGAGTGCCATAGCAAGCTTGTATCCATGGGTTTTAGTTAGCCACCAGGGGGGATTTGAAGAGCCATCATCCACTCCCACCATATTATCATTTTACATCTTATCTCCCATACATCCATCCCATTCCCCTAGTCCGGGCATTAGGATGGCCTATTTGAAGGGTTACACTTTGTCCTGTGGGAAGAAGGGGCTAAAGGCCCAAGAGGTAAATCAGTTGGTAAAAGGTAAAATCCATAGGAAATAAAACCTAGAGATGCCTCGCCCAGGGATCCCCGAGAATGCAATAAAAGGCCTCTCGATAAGAAACAAAAGGGACCCAAAGAAAAATAATAAAACAAGACCTAACCAAGAGGATGGGAGGTCTCATCACGAGCTGGCCCATTATGTTCATTGGAATCTAGTGGTATTACATTGCCATTATCTGGTTACCACGCCAGGGCAATGACCTTTGGTTGCATGGCCAAGGGAAAGGGGGTCTCATCACGAGCTAGCCTTATCATTTCTACGAAAATACTAGTGGGTAACACTGTCAGCTCTGGTCACCATGCCAAGGCAGTGTCCTCTGGTCAAACCTTGAAGTAAAAAAGAAAGAAAAGGTAATAAATAAGGAAAGAATAAAGGCAATAAAGGGCTTGGAAAAAACTGCATCAATGACAGGTACAACTCGCCTCCTACAAAGGCAGCCACGGACAATACCTTCCCCTGGTCTTCACTATGACTAGACATCCTTAAACTATATCATTTCATGTTGCATGGCTTGAATAATATTCTTTGGAAACTCTCTTCTTCTTATGGATGCTAGCCCAATAGGTTATTCTGTCTCTTTCTTCAAACTTTGTATAGTAGGTCAGTGTAATGTCTTTGAGCTATTAGATGATATGCTAGGGGTTTTATGCATGTATTTGATAAATTTAATGATGAAATATGATTGACATCACTATGATCCCAAGGAATGATGAGCCCATGGAGGGAGAACTTTTTGATGTGTAGGACCATACTTGACAGATAGGTACCAGTGGACCGGTACACATGGGGATATGATTAGCTCGGACCTCCATGGGGATGAAGAGCCCATCAGATGGTTGTTGGGATGGCAGAGACAGGATAACATTATGATGATCCTTTTCACATGAAGAAAGAAGGAAGTTGATCCG
>ML782946.1:79984-94823 GCA_009831015.1 Picea engelmannii
CCTTCAATTTTTGGTTACTTTGTATAGTTTTTGACTCTTCTGGAATGTTGTGAACTTAATTCAGTGCCATGAATGACTTCATTGTTGTTTTGATGATGTGGAGTTCTTGTCGCCATGTGCAGACGAAATTTCAGTGATAACAACTATTGGGAACACCGAGTTAAATGGAAAAACATTTGAAGTTCATTTAGGCGAGGTTCTAAGATTCAAAGTTTAATGGAGGACTCACTTTTGTAATTTCAAAATTTTATCTAGTAACAATAAAGAATGAAAGGGAGATCTAGATACAAAGGATTGAAATGAATGGATCTTAAGAAAAGATGAATGAAATAATTTTGGTTTTGAAAGCTTAAAATAAGTTTGGAATATAAAATAATGGAGGAGTGTAGGAGGGGAAATAATGAACGAGATACAGATCATTTTGGGACTTTTGGAAGGTTAACAAATTAATTTGATTTCATAATTAAGGTAATTACGTTATGAATAATTGACTAATGAAATTCTAAGCATTGAAAATTAGATCATTTGACAATTCAAATTCATTAGAAGTTAAAGAGGTTTTGGTACCTCGAATTCTAAAGTCGATCTACACATTACAACTCAAAGTATGAGCAAAAATAGTTTTTTCATTTGGAAGATGTTGAAGTGGCTCATGGTTTGTAGTGTGTGGGTTTTTTATTCAAAGAATATTGTAACCCTGAGAAAATGGACTTCCTTAGGAATAATTTGATTGAGAGACTTGTCTGAATTGATTTATGTTGTTGTTGTAATCAAGAGCAATAGTTGGTTGTTTTCAATTTTAATAAAGTATTATTTTCGAAATCCTTCCTATCACTGCACTTGTGAGTGTGTTGTTGTATTTTTTCTATGTAACTTTTATTGCAAGATTTGGCCTTGCACAAAGAAAGGGAAGATGGATAGTAGAATGGGACTTAGGCCAAGGGTGAGTTTGGGGTGGGTGGATTGTTTTATGGAAGGAGTTGTCTATCTGAGCATTAGAATGGGCATTATTCAGGAGATACCTTTTAAGGTGAGATGAATTTCATGATCAAGAGCCTGCTGACTAAGGAGTCACGGACAATAACCTAATCAATTTTCCAATAATAGATGATATTATCTCTACATAGAGTTTGTCTACATATTATTATTATTGATGTATAACATGTTTTTAAAATGTAATTTTCTTTTGTAATAATTGTTTAGTTAAATTAAAATAAAATAGAATAGATATCTTACATATGGTTACCATTATTATTATTATATTTGTTTTTTTAATTTTCTTTAAATTCTCCGATATCATTGAAAAATTTTACACTTTTAATTTTTAAAATCTTTTGATATTGAAATAATTTTCTGACATTATCTTGATACTTTATTAACATCACATGAATATTTTAAATGAATAAATTAACTAATAACTTTCTAACTCACGTAATCCAACTAGTAATGAATAACTTGGAAAAATAATCTTCGAGGATTTTTTTAACTTAAAATAACTTATTGTTTTTAATTTTCTTAAACCTATAACTTTATGAAAATTTAGAAATTATTTTAACATATCACATCAAACCAACTTTATTCAACTCAAACTTTGAAATACATAAGATATATATTGTCCATTTCCATGACACAAAGGAATTCTAACAATTTTTTTTTCAACTTTGACATGTCGATGATGTCATGGGTAGACGTGCCATTTTTTCACCTCAATTTCCCTTTAATATTTGGGCCATATTCCCTACTCTCATTAATGGTTCTTCCATTGTTACATACATATAACCTTTTTATTTGTGATAGAGTGTACAATCCATTAACATAAGCTCTTTTTTTATCACATATATTTTGTCCATATACCACTCCAATGAGTAAGTAGTGTAAAGAGGTAAGAAATGAAACACTTCACTACATATATTGTAGTAAAATAATCACAACCCATAATCCCTAAACATATTAGGGATATCTATCTATCAGTTTTAAATAGTAATTTTACGATAGAAAAACTAACATTAAGGATTTTTAGGTTTGCAATATCTATGAGTGATGCAGATTGTGTTCTCATGGAAAATTTGTTGGATGTGTGGGATGACTGAGTTCTACCTTAGTTCTCCAACAAAACCATAGAAACCATCGACCCTTTTGGAGATTAAAAGGCAACACTACACACAGAGTGCACAACATAGTCTCACCCGAGATGGCTTATGGGTGATTGCATGACCCAAATGTTTGCAATCATGGAAGGGATGATGCTCATGGGATGTTAGGCATAGATATACTTCAACTTTCATATTCATCATTCTACCATACCATCATTTAGATATACTATTCATTTAACCTTTAACATTCATTCTGCAGGAAATAAGTTGTCTAATCTAGTGCATGCTACAAGTTAACCTTAACAGATTCATTCATTTATCCATTTATTTATCATAAAATACATTGCAAACCATCAATAACACATTCCTCACAATAACACAATATTTTACCATGATTCACCCCCCCCAAGCTACGTCCACAAAGATTTGGCATTTTATGCTTCTTTATTCATCTTCTTCAAAATATTGCGTTGCACGCATTACATCAGTAGTATATAAGTATTGGTGAGGTTGACCAACGTCACATGATGCAGTCCCCCTATCCCTCCTTAGGTTTTTGTGACCTCCCGATCAGGATCTTCCGGTTTGGGAGCCAAAATGGCTCTTCTAGTTCCAAACTGGAACCCTTAAAATGAACACTCAGGTCCATCACTAATGTTTGGTTGGATTTTCCAAGTGTCAAGCATGAGCTACCACAACACATGACCAAGATCCATGACCTTGCGCTAAGTCAAAAAGGGTGCGTATTGGGGACTGAAACTTCACAAGTCAAGCATCTCGTCCCTTCGTTATTCAAACCCTCGATGGCCGAAATGACGAAATGTCCCAGCACCGGTTCCTTCGGGTTTTTGTGTTTCGCGAAATCAGAATGCAAGGGATATATCTGCTCTTTGGGATCCTCGGTTGCCAAAATGCCGAAAATGTCTCGAAGCCTCTTCTTTTGGGTTTTCGCGTTTCACGAAACCTGGGTGCAAGGGATATCTCTACTCCTTAGAAATCCTGGTTGTCGAAGTACCGAAATGTCCTGGCATTCGTTCTTTCGGGGTTTTTGTGATTCTGGGAATCACGATGCAAGGGTCTCACTCCTCTTTCTTTCGAATTCTCGATTACCAAAATACCAAAATGCCTTGGCACCCATTCTTTTAGAATTTTTTGATTCGGGGAATCGCGATGCAAGGATCCCGCTCCTCTATCTTTCAGGTTCCCGGTTGCCGAAATACCGAAATGCCAAAACACCGAAAACTGGAGGCGCTTGATCAATGGCTCACAATGCTCTCCATATTTATGGTCAGTTCTCTTACCTACCACTGAACTCCTCGCAACTCCACCTGATCCAATGACTCACAATATTTTGCGAATCTCCTCAAGAGTTCTCCACCGTCCATTTAGATCTTTGAGTTCTTTTCTCCGGTATCTACACAGTGTTAAAGTCTGTGCTCCTACCTCAAATCAGACGGTATGTGGGATTCTCCACTGTGATCCAACGCTGGACGACGTGCTTCCCCCTGAGCTTTTACTCACGTCAAACTTAGAATATTTTCTTAGTCTTTGAAGGCTCGACCTTCGTTCCTTCCAGGGAATGAGTTCCTGGATCTCAACAACACTTTTTGAAGCGTTATCCCTCCTGAGCTTCACCTTGTGTAGGCATTTGATTCCCGCACACTCCTTGCATATAAGGGATTCTGATAGCTCGGATCCAAGGGGTTTCTCACAAAGAGATTCCTCCCAACTTCCTGGTGTCCTCTCCTCACTTGATGCACACCTTGCAGAGCTTTAATGAAGAGAAACAATTGAAACTAGAAAACTCACAGTTCCATCCACTTGTTCATCTAAGCAGAAAATGACAGGGAAAATGCACACAGTCCACACACCATACCTTTGGATCAATTTTCCATTATGTTATATTCACAAGTGCACAATGGCTACAAAATACATTCAAAATTACAATAACTCAAAAATGTTGAGATCTCTTGCTAACTCACAGTTCTCTCTTACAACTAAGTTCTCTCTGTATTCCCTCTCCCTCTATTTGGTTGCACAAACTTCTACATAACTCAAAAAATGTTTCTAGGGTTTCCCCTGGCTACTTGCATACTCTAACATTCATCCTACGTTATCTTAGTTCAGTCGCATTCTAGAGCTGAAGTGGAAACTCCTGCTCTGTTTACAATTTCAAAACTTTGCCTCAAAGGGTAAAATTAGGCACCAGTTCAAGCGTGCCTCCAAAGGTGAATTTCTGGCGCTGAGTGGAGGCAGATTTAAAAATTGGCTGTAACTGTCAATGTTGAATTTTTGGAAGAACTCAAAAATGGTCCTGTCTCTGCGTGCTTGCCAACGATGCTCCTACATCATCGCACCAAGCTCCACATCTTGCGACCCAACCCTCAGATACAACTCAAAACAAACTCCATATGAGCTCCATAACTCTTGACCAAAAAATTCCACAAAGACTAGCTCCAAACTCATAAACGTTCTCAAAGATACTCCCAACCATGCTCAAATATAGATATCCCCTAGCTACCTCATACATCTTATATTTATACTACCAAAAATGGGTAAAAACCTCTTACAACAAGGACCCAAAACCCTAACCCTAGTGGATTAGGTTTGTCCACTTTACAACCTCCTGTGTGATTAATCTTCAATATAACCATTTCTTTCTTTGACTCTTCTTTTCCCCGCACTGCTTTTCCTTGATTCCCAATGCATGTTGCTTCTTTGGTCCATTCCTTAGCTTCATGTCTCATTTGTTGCGCTCTTACTTATTCCTCGAAATTTTCTCCCAAAATAGTCTGCTCCAACATGCCCCCAACACTAACCTGTGGCTCGTCCTGAGCCACTCAGGCAGTGTTTTCATGTGTGACAGACTTCTCCAACTTATAGAATCTACTTGAAATATCTTCAACAAGAGTCTTCATATGTGCACTCTTCTATTCAAAAGAATCCACATTATGCACAATGATATGCTCTTTGAGTATTTCTTCAGCTTCCATCCTAAGGTTTTCCATCTGTCCCTTGGCTGAATCCATCTCTATCAGTATCTTCTCTGCATATTCTTGTAATGGCTCCAACTGAGCCTACCTCAATTGATTCTCTTCTTGCACATTCTTTAGTTCTTCTTGTAAATTCTTTAGCTCATGCGTTCTCCTTAACCTCTCATGTATCTTCATTTCCTTCTACTTTTTCTTCAAATCCTGCGTGGTTGTGTTGACTCCTTTTTCCTTCTATTTCTATGCCTACAACTTTTCATCCTCCTACAGGCTTGTCCATACTTGTGAACTTTTTTCATATTACTCTGAAACTTCCTTAATATTTTGTGCCATGTTCTCCATATGTCTGAACACCTCCTTCTCCCTCTGTGATCTCACTTCTGGTGGTGTTATTGGTTTCAAGAGTTCCATCAAGTCCATGATATGGTTCTTATAACTCTCCCTAGCTTGTTCTATAATTCCGATCTTTTCTTCTGTCTGTAAATGCGCCCCTTCTTGCGTACTGTCTGGAATTGACTTGAAAACTTCTTCTATAAGCTTCTCTATCTGGCCAATGCATTGTTTTGATTCTTCCTTCTCAACATGTATCTCATGGATTTTTATATTCATGATGTCCTTTATGTCCTTAACAACTTGTAACTCGATCGCATATGCATGTGCTCATGATTGGACCTCCTATGCGATGATTACTTGAAGTTTATATAGTTCTTTAGTTGGCACATTGGCCAACGCCAAGTCCAAGTGATCAATGCCCTTCACTTCCTTCTATGTTGTCTCCTCATCTATCTACAACATATCTCAAGTGATAGCAAAATTTTCACTACCGACCGTTATAATAAGGACCATCTCCTGCACAGGCACTGTCTTTTCCTGATCAGTCTGTCATGGTTTTGCCTTTTCCTTCTATTGTGCCTCCTCTAATTGTAGATAATCCAAAGTTTCCTTAACCTCTATTAGTTTCCTAAGTATCTATTCTCTCTAATTCTCAACATTGTCCCATGACTTTGTTGCACGATCCTGCACCTTCTTCGCCACTAGTTCAACATCATCCTCTATCAATGTCAACTCTGGGATGATTTTGTGTTCCTTCATATTATTTCTCTATCCTTATTTGTATAGCACCTTCCTCTTCATTGGTAAGGTTTGATTCTGTGCCAAAGTTGTAGGTACTTATATGTCTGGGATATCTTCTCCTCCTACTAGTTCCTCGTGCATAGGAACAATTGTTTCCTTCTGTGCGCTTCCATTAATATCCTTATGTCATGTTATTCCATTAGTAAATTTGGTGCAATCCTTCTCCCGCGTTTCTCACTTTTGAGTAGCATTTTGTCTCTGTTTTCTCATTGTCTCACTCCCTCGTGTATCTTTTGCATGCTCAACAACCTTCCTTGTATTAGTTGTTGTACTATTCGATTTCTGTGATGTGCCAACTTCTATTGGTTTCTTCCCTTTTTGTACCTTCTTTGAGGTCACTGGCACCTTCCAATCATCTTTCCAATCTTTCAAAGCCCATTGAACTTACTCTCTATTGATGCAGTACCACATCTACAACTAATTCTTCTTTGGGTCCCTCTTTGCATGAATCCATACATTATGCCTTGATACATGAAAATTTTCTATATCTTTGTGCTCCTCCACCACTTCTGGTGGTATCCTCCATGTATCAACCACCTTTTCCTTATCTCCTCCAAATACATAGAAAATATACTCAAGTTGCATATTGTGTTGTGCAACACTTTCTTATCCTTTGACCAAATGTGCTATATTTAGGGTGTATCCATCCCACCAATTCTATAAGTATGATCAATCACGAGTAATGAAACTTTGTTCCTAACTCTTATTCATATGTGAAATCATCCAAAAATAATTTCAATAGGTAGGGACTCCAACTAAGTAAAGTCCCCTTTGCACACTACACAGGTGCTTCCATTACCCCTACTGGTGCTTCTTCCTTGTGACACTTCCTTAGCAATTTTCATACCATTAACTTGGTTTCCTACTGATCCCGTTGATTATAATTCCCCGGGAAGCTCTTATTGTTCCATAAGTCTTCTTCATTTCCTTTGTCAGGGCCTTCTCCTTAGTTTTTTCATCCATATATTGCTCAGGTTTCTCTCCATCATTTGGAAAACCTGTGATTGTTTCAATTAGATCAACGTCAATTGACACTATCTTGTCTAACCACAAAATCCCCCATGTAAAAATGCCAACAATTGTTTGATGCAGTTATTCACATCCTTTTCTCATCCAAAATGAGGGATTTCCAGTAGGTTCATTATCCTTGTGTTATACAACCCTATAATCAACTTCTTTGGTTCCAATATTGGAACTCTTTCCTCACTTATCCCTTTGTTGTCCATGTATACCCGTGGCTCAAATTCATAGAATTTTTCTCTATTTTCTACGTCATGGTTTGCATATCTCATTTTTTATACACATCCTAAAATGTTAGGAAGAGTTGTCACTCCTTATGGTATGCACGATAATGTTATTGTGACTTATTCCTACTTGTGCGATGACCTATGTATTGGTTGTTTTCCCTTCTTTTTTTCTTTTACAGTTGATGTACCTGCCTATTGATGTGCTTCTTCTTCTTCCTCTGCATCTGATTCTAGTTCACCTGTTAAATATTCTAATTGTACCTATTCTTTTGTTTGCGGCATTGTCTCTACGATATTTTTTTGTTATGTTTTGGCATGCTCCCTAGGCTTGTCTAATTCAGTTATTTCATCATATTATCCATTCATTTGTTGCGCACTCCCAAAATCACTTGATGCGTAGAGTTTTGTGCTTCAGTGGGGTTTTGTCCTTCGAACCTTGGATCCACATCCATATGCTCATCGACTGGTTCATTTTCTTCAATAAGTGTTGGGCTCATTGATTCCTCAATGGGTGATGGGATTGCATCCACATAGAAAATTCCTTCTATCTCATCAAAATTCTGACAATACTCCTTTGCATCCTTGTGAATTGTTGGCCACCATAAATCTTGCATGTAATATCTTCTGCACAATAACTTTCCCTGCATAATGTCCTCCAACTATTCATTCAATTGCTTCTGCTAAAATGATAGTCCTTTCATGCTCCGTAACACATCTCGTTAAAATTTTGTCTACCTCAAGTTTGTACAAGTGCCCTGAAATTGGTTGGTAGTCTGTAGCTCTAACTACAAAATTATTCTTCTGCGTAGTATTAAATTCCTTGGGAAGAAATCTTGTACTCAAAAATTCAATAATGCCAGCAAAATATTCATCAACAATATGTACTGAAAATAATTGTGCATCTGGGAAGTTTTCCTCCAAGTTGCTTGGTTCCTCTCCATTAGTTATCCTGGATAGATGATCTGGTCCCGCATTCAATCTTCTAAGCTTCACCACAACTTCAAAATCAAACTCCCGAAACAACAGTAGCCATCTGCATATTCTTCCCCCCAACACTAGATTATTTGACCAAATATCTAAGAGAAGAATGATATGTAAACATATTAAAATGTTGACCTAACAAATAATGTCTGAATTTCTACAATGCATACACCATGGCCAATCCTTCCCTTTCTATTGTATTGTAATTATGTTCTAAATTTGACAACTTTATGCTTGCACATGCTATAGGGTGATCTATATCACCTTCTCTTGGTTGTGTTAATACTGCTCCAAGTGCTATTACAGATGCATCCACATGCACATGAAATTCTTTTGACCAATCTGGAAACAATAAGATTGGTGTTGTCACCATTTTCTCCTTCAATATATCCAAACTCTCCTGGCATTCCTTATTCAACAATTTTTCCATCAACGCAATAATCTGTGCATATCCCCCTATAAACTTCATGTAAGATCTTGTATTACGAAGTGAAATTTTTAACTGATGCACTGACTTAGGTGGTGGTAAGTTAACTATGACAACAATTTTGGTAGAATAAACCAATAGACCCTATTTATACACCACATGCCCTAACAGAATACCAAAAGGTGCGTTGAAAATGCATTTTTTAATGTTCAATGAAATATGACAATGTGTACACATGTCTAACATCAATCTTAATATTTCAACATGATCCTTCATTAATCTAAACACTGTCCAATCATCCAAGTAAACTTCCAAGAACTTATGAATAAAGTCCTTAAAGGAAGCTACTACTACCCTTGAAAAATTGCAAGTGCATTCTTCAACCCAAATGGCATCACTGTATATTGATATGATCCCCATTCTATTGCAAATGTAGTCTTATGTCTATCTTCTGGTGCAATTCTGATCTGGTGATATCCTGAAAATCCACCAGTGAATGAATATGCTTTTTGACCTCCTACATTCTCTAAAATTTGATCTACAAATGGGGTAGGAAAAGGATCGGGTAGACAAGAATCATTCAACTTTCTCAAGTCTACACAGATCCTTATTCACCCTTTCTTCTTCTCTTGCACTACCATAGGGTTGACCCATCCAGATTCTTCCATAGGTTCTATGACACCAACCTCTAACATCTTATCAATTTTTGCCTTTACTTTATTATTGTACACCAAATTCAACCTGTAAGGTCTCTGTCTCATTTGTCTAGCATTTGGATTCAAAGGGATCTTCATCTCTCATTGTTCTCCCACAACCCCTTTCGTCTCTTAGAACGTTGCTGGAAATATGTCATTATACTCACACAATAACTCTGTTATTCTTTCTATTGTCTGATTATCCCAATAGTCTCCAATACTTGCAATATTTGGGTTTTTTGTTGTTCCAATATTTATCTTCATGATCTTCAGTGGTGCAACATAATCTTTTGAATCTAGCTTTGGACCTTCTACTTCTCTTTCTCCTTCAACTTCTGTAATCTTGATGTTGCGCAGGTTTTCTTTTGCTAGGTCTTCTTCTTTTGCGACATGATAACAATGTAATAATTGTCAGACTATTTATCTCTTTTGGTTCTGATAAGCTACCACAATATCTAGTTCTGGTTCTTCAAAAGTCCTATCTCTTACCAACTTTAGTGTTGTATATATTTCTAGATTATCATGCTCGAATGTAAATGTAATCTCAAAATTCTTCTTCATTTCTTCCCAACTTGTAGTTTCTCTAAATTGTTACAATTCTGTGTGCCAATTCCTTGGGATTCCTTCCAATGCATGAATAAAGTGATGTGGCCACTCTTCTAGTGGTACTAATATCCATTGAGTTATACATATTTCTACATGTTCTCTGGGTTATCCCATACCATCATACTTCTCCACATATCTTTCCTCCTGCTCTGTGCCAAATCTAATGCATAGTAACCTCTTCCATTGATACCAGTTGTTGATATTCTCTTTATGTGTACCCCACCATCGTGCATGTGTAGCTTTTAAAGCAATATATAGAACTGGTAACCTTTGATTTTCCACTACTTCTAGTTCAAACTTCATTAAAAGTTCTTCTAAATCATTCTGACCATAAAAAGTGGGTGGTTCCCTTACCTCTGTACCAACCCATGTTAGTGCGTGGGTCATCCTTGAACATCTTCTGGTGGATAACTCATGCAATCATTTCTGCCAATTCTCTAGTCATGTTTCATAGTCTGAGACACACGAACTAATACTTCTCCAACTCAACTTGTCATATTCAGTGGGGTTAACATAATCTTCTTCTCGTGCCGTATTTCTATACAAATGGTTTATGTCTTCTAGAATAAAAATTTTTGTCAGAGGTTCAACATTTCTTCCTCCTTCTGAAGGATTTAATGGCACAATAACTTTTTATTCTCTTGATTCAAAGATCGTTTTTCTAGTCTTCAGGTTGATAATAGTCTGATTTTTAAAATCCCAGTCCAACCCCAACATTGTTGGATATGGTGAAGTTTTATCTACTATGTCAATCACTTCAAAGTCTTCCATTGTGCACACTCCATCTAGATCTACCGGTATTCCCTTCAGTCTACCAACTGGTACCACTCTATGTTGATCTACTAGATTCAATTGAATAGGTGAAAATTCCAATGTAGGTTCCCCCAAAGATTCCCATGTCTTCTTAGGCAGAAAATTTACTTCAGACCCTAAGTCTAGTATGATATCACCCACATTGAAATCTCCAATGTTTGCATTCAACCTGAATTCCCTACTTGTTCTTCTCTTCTTACAAACTTGATTGACTTTTTTGTGTTCTAATTTCATTTTTTCTCTAGAATTGCACTTTTCTAACAGAATTTGTAATACTTATAAATATTTTTTATCATTCAACAACTTCACACAAGACCCATAAAGTTTCTTAGATTACTTACCTGATCCGATGGCTGATCTGTACTAGTTTGATCAAACAGGTGAGGCATGTCATACAATGGTACATCATATCCTAGCTTTGTACCTAAAGTAGACACAATATTCTCCTTCAAAATATCCTTTCTAGCTTCTTTGAATGTCTCCTTCTCTTTGCACACATAAAAATTTGTTGGGGTGTTGTATTCTTTTTGACCCACTGGTACTGGTACTGATCCTTCTTTGTTGAAACTGCTCCTGTCTTGGCTCCACCTCTAGTAACTATATTTATCTTCTTCCCATCCTCTTTTATGTTTTCCACATCAATCCATTAGACATTCTGATTCTTTTTGTTCCTCTTGTCATGTATCGTTATCGTAAGTTTTGGGAAATCTTCTTTCTCATGGTATTCTACGAGACAATACATACATTTCGCAGGTGGTTGTGGAAAATATCTTGCATAGAGTTTGAGTTTCTGATAGTTGTGACAAATTACTGGTCCTCTACCTCCTCCAAATCCTCTTCCTCCATGACCTCCTCCTCTGAAGCCTCCTCTTTTACCTTGATTGTCTCCACGCAGTGTATTATACTATGGTTCCTAATTGTATTGCAGTTGTGTATTATTATATTGTGGTGGTGCTACACACTATTGTGTGTTGTTATACTGCGGTGGTGCTCCAAACTATTGCACATTATTATACTATGATTGATGCGCAGGTTGTCCTATCATTAATTCATCCTACACTCATCCTATCATTAATTCATAATGCACCCTATAAGTATATGATTTTCTCTCCTTGATTATTTCCAAGGTTCTACAATCCTTGTCTTCCAGTCCAACTGACTTGCAAAAATTAGAAAATGTAGTTTTGGGCACCATTTGATACTTTTGTATCATGGGACAATGATAATGATCATGTCCATGTGTTCTACATATCTCACACCATGGTCCTCCTGTGGGTAAAGGATTCGACATTCATGTCCCCAAGTACTGTGCAAAGGTTGGGCACTCATTCTTATGATGTCCTTCTATTCTCCAAAATGTGCATTGTACATCTTCCCTCTTTTCCTTTCCCTTATTTTGATTCAAATGGAATGTCAGGTTCTTCATATTTTATCTCATCTTTTCCACAACTCGATCTGTATTCTTATATTGATTTTCCTCCAATTGCAAGTATGCTTGCAAGGCCTCAACCTGGGTTTGGAATTCCTGTTGCCTCAATGGATACTTCAAATGTGCCAATAATGAATTAGCAAATAAATGTCTATGTTGCTTATCTGTAATAGGATACTTCAACTTGCCTTTTAGCCTCTTGAACTTATAATCAACTTCACAAACTGACTCACATATATTTTGTTTAATCTCTATCATCTCATTCATGAACTGATCCTTTGAACTAGGTCGCTGAAATTCATTGATTAATGCCTTCTTCACATCTGTGATAGTTGTGGTTGCTCCTTGTGGAATTTTTACTACAAGGCCCATATACCAATCCAGTGTGCAGTCTTTGAATGTGATCAACAACTATGCCACTTTTGTATCTTCATCTGTAATATGATTAGCTGCCCAAATCTTCTCACAAATAAACAAATGCTTTTCTGGGTCCTCCGACCCTTCTCCACGAAACTCTGCTAACCGAATAGTTGGATCTACTCTTTCCATTATGACGTTTGTTGTACTACCACCTCCGCATGGTGCAGATACTTGACTGCTACTAGCTAAATTTATACTTTTTCTTAAATTTCCACTGGACCCACGTCCCACTAAAATCCTTCTACCACTAATCACTTGTTTCCTGAACGTTTATTCTTCTTCAAATGTCTTACTCTCACATGGGGTTGTGGTGATCCAGATTATTTTCAGAACAAAATGAGAGTGAAGATATAATAAATAAATGTACATAGATATATCAGATATCCAATAATATAACAGAGATTTATCATAGATATAACCATAAACATAGAGATACAATAATACACAATTTCTATTAATGAGTGAAATGTACAAAATTGTACAAATACATAGTGAAAGACTCACTTAAATGGTGGCATATTATCTCTGAGAAGAGATGTGATGGATACTAACATTCACAAGAATATTATTGTTACAATGAGGCTCTAAAGGCCTTTTTAACATAAATAAAATCCAAAATCCTAATCCTGAAAGATGAAAAGCCAACAGTTTTGTGGACATTGTTTTGGGTAGTTTGGTGTATCAACTTCCTAGGGGTGTAACTTTGGCATACGATCTCTATTTGGGGTGCGTGGTAGCTCGTTGGAAATATATCGATGAGGAGATTTATTTATGGGGCTCAATGGGAGACTTCGACTATCATTGAGGTTCTAGATAACAAAAGATCATCCTTTAGACCCTCAAAGTGGCCCCAAAAGTTTAGGAACTGAAAAACTACTAAAAATAGTAAATTTCCAAAAGATTGTTTTGAGCCAGTTGGAATAGGTGGGTGGCCACTGATATCCACCTAGATCATGTGGGTTCCATACTAATTTAGATCTAGAATGCAAAGCCTTCTTCTGCGCCGGACCCTTGAACTTTGGTTTTCCTCTCATATGTGGCATGCAAGTTTTCCTCAATCTACCCCATCGCACAGAGATCCTCTACCTCTTTCTCATCACTTTCCAATACCCCTCACTCGGCTACTACCCTATTTTTACTATTGATATTGTACTGGTATGGTCTTGCGTTGTGCGCCACTCTTTCTATTTCAATTATCTCCTTGGTCTATTCCTCATCCATCATAATAGGGTCCATTGCTTTGTTCTTCTGGCCTCCTTCCAGTGCCATCTCCATATCTCATATCTTCCTTAGTGCTTCCCCCATATCCCCCATGTGCGTAGAGTGATTTAGTTGTCTGAATCCATGGTCATCATTCCTTTATCATGTAATAAAATATCGATCGGTGTGTAAAGTGATTGAATGTACCTTCCTCTTTATCCCTTCATAAACTCTTGGTCTGCAGTAGTGTAAGACTTCACAATATCGACTGCAAACTCAATAATAAACCCTACAATAATAATGTATAACCAAAAATCCATTGTGCGCGTGACTTTATTATTGACCCTTTCCAACCGTGCAATATTCTCAGTAGTCCACTCTACTTGCCTTACACTAATGGATTAGGTTTGTCCACTTTACAACCTCCTAAGCGTGGTTTGTCTTCAATCCAACTGTTTCTTGCTTTGACTCTTCTTTTCCTCGCATTTTTTTTCCTTGATTCCTAGTGTGCGCTACTTATTTTTTCATTTCCTTAGCTTCCTACCTCGTATTATGCACTCTTCCTGATTCCTTGAAATTTTCTCCCAAACTAGCCTGCTCCAACAAACTTGTAATAACCTGAGGTATACCAAATATTTCAAAATATTTACACTCTCTAGTTATGATTGATATAAAATATATCATTATATAATTTTTCATCTAGATCTTGGTACTTTATGGGTGGAAAAATTGGAGGAATTTTCTTGCATGGCCCATTTTAATGGCAGGTCCCAGTTTGGAAGTTTGGGCTTCATAACCTTTCAA
>ML782946.1:94873-105500 GCA_009831015.1 Picea engelmannii
ATTCAAGCCCATTCCAAGGAGAAGATCATGGAGATTTGGTTGGAATATCTTATCCAAGATGTATGAGAGATATGTGTGAGGATTTGAAGGGATTATATTTTGTAATAATGGGAAATAGGTTGAGAGAAAAGTGGATCTGTAATTATGAGATGTTTATCTTATATTCAAGGCTCTCGTGTATAAAAGAGAGTGTTCTCTCTTCATGAGAATTTAATTAGAGTATGGAATTAGAGTAGTCATTAATGGTAGTCATTAGGATTCAAAAGAGAAAGGGATTCTTATCTTTGATTCATGGATTTGGTTTTCTTGATTTCATTACTTTGTTATGAAGATTGATTTGATTATTATAATGCAAGATTGTTTCATTAGCGTGAGCTCACATATGTTGTTGTGTCATTCAACTCTTCACATGTTGTATTTTCTTATTCCTTCATGTAGTTCTCCATTCTTAGATTAATTTCATTTATGCAATTTCCCATTCCTAGATTAGTTTCATTTACACAACTAGATTAATTCAATTCCAAGTCGTGTGTTTCAATTTCCTGCATTAGATTAATGATTCAATTTCAGTTGTAGCTTAAACATTAGATTAGATTAGTCCCGCTTCAATATTGCATATACTTTATGCATGCTTCGTAAGTTTACGATCCTCAGATTGACAAATTAGATAGTTGGGCAAGTACTATGACTCAATTAATACAACATTAGTTCGACCCAATATAACGATTGTTGTTCCCTTGTCACGATTGTTGTTCCTTTTGTAAGTAGTGTTGTTCATTTGAACGGAACAATTGTTGTTCCTTTTGTTATGATTATTGTCCCTTTGCAGGGGTTGCATCTCTGGAGAACAGGTATTGGAAACGGAAGGTAAGAACCTACGTAGGAAACAAGTAAAACTCTTGTGCAAACGCCTACCTTTGGATGATGCATATAGGTTATATTTTAGGACATCTTTAGAGCCCAACATTCGTCATCATATCTCTTATTCCTTCAACGTTGTTTTACACATTGACACCTTTCCAACGATGTGAAAATCACCTCAATTGGAGCTCATATGTGAAAGTTATTCCTTTAACAAGTTGACATACCTTATTAAATACCATGGTACTGAGTGGATGCTATGTCAACCCCATTATTCACACATGTGGTTATAGCCATGTGTGGACTTTCAAGAATATTCTAGAAGGTCCAAAAACTAACACTAATTGAGGGTTAAGTCATGCAAAAAACCTAACCCTAGATGATTATCAAGCTATGTTAAGTATTTGGACACTAAGAAGAGAGCGAGTTAAATTATTTTAGAATTATAGTTTTGTAACATATCCAACCCCATAATCGTATTTAAGGAGGTGGGGTAATTAAAAAGTTTCCTCTTAAACACACTCCGAAAGTCACTTTTGAGCTTATGAAGGTATTCTACTCATTGAGAGATTTCCAACTATTGTAATCTTTCTTGATTCCGAGATCCAAGAAAGAAGTTATCAGCCCTTAATGTTTTCTAAGGGCTCTTATCTCTCCTTCCATGTCATAATTTGTACATGTGTCACATCATCTATTCCTACATGGAAATCATATGAATCCACACCATCTCTTGTATAGAAATCCTTTGATTTTCATTCTTATTGAGGTGAAGTTCCATTTTCCTAGATTTTCATGCCTTTAGAAACTTCTGGTCACATCCAAATATTTTATCTTTTGTGTTGTGTCACATTCCCCCAAAAATTTGGCTTTGTGCCATTTCACAGGTGAAATCTCTTTCTCGTGCAATAAGGCATTTCTTCTTTGTTTTTACCGCATCATCAATTTTTTTTTGTGTTGTGACATATCACAAGAAGACATTTTTATTACAATATGCCACTTCCTTGAATTTTTTTTGTTGCTTCGACACATGCCTCCTTCACTTCCTCTTTATATCACTCTATTTTTTTTTTAAATATGCGACGTATTGTAGTTCCGAGAAACTTCTCATCGAATGCAAGAAATATTCTCATGTGACATATCGCACTTGAATTTTTTCTCTTTATCGACCAAGGATCATTCTTCCTCTCCATCACGTTGCAAGAAAATATATTTTCTTGTGATAAAGGGAGACTCTCTCTTCCTTATCGCATCTCTCGAAATATTCTTCCCTTGCAATGTATCGCACAAAGATTTTCTTCGTGTGACACATCATGTTGCACTATCTTTTTCCTTTCTGTGATAATGATTTATCCTCCCTTATTGAATCATAGAAAGATTTATCATTCATTGGTGTATTTCGTGAATTTTATCTTCATTCTATACACAACATTGCACAAAATTAAACTTCATGTGATGAGCTGAATTCCTTTAAAATATTCTAAGTTCCAATCTTTCCAAGCTTTCTTGTATCACGTGCTAAAATTATTCATGTGATAAGGGTTGAATTACATGAAGATTATTTTCATTTAATACACCATGTATCACATGAAATTAAATTTCATTCAATACATAAAAAAAAATCCGTAAAAACTTTTCCAAAATTCTCCCAGAGTTTTCTCAACAAAAACTAGGTGTTTCTCCTTAGGAAAAACACTTTCTTAAGGCTTCCTTTAACTTAATTAACTTATTCAAGTCATAAGGATAGGGTCTAAAATCCTTAAAAACACACTTGATGAGGTATAATATGTTGGCATGTTTACAGACAAAGTGTGCTTGTCATTGATGGCAAGATCAGAGTGTGCATCGATGACAAAACATGAACAACGTAAGCTCAGGTGAAGAAGCAAACAATATGCAGAGATCAAAGCTCAGGAGAGATAGCATTATGAGATGTGCAGATGAGATCCCATACATCAAGGCTCGTAGAAGGATCAAAGGTCGTGGCCTTTGAAACTTAGATATTTGAGAGAGCCAAAGCTTAGGAGGAGGAACGACAGTGGCCGTTGGATCACCAATCCTGAATACCTAATGTTCATTCGATCAGAGTCCAATGACCAGATGAAGCTCAGAGGAGAAGTACAGAGATGATCCATTGGAGCTGAGCACTAAGGACCAACAACCATCAGATCCAATATAACTGTGAAGAGGATAATGGCCAAGAGCCATCCTCCAACTCTGTGAAATGCAAAATCGTGATGAGATCTGAACCATTGGATCTAAAGGACACATGGAAAGAGATCAACATTTCGCTGACTCACGAACTAAAAAGTCAAAGGTGAGTATTCATCCAACTTCGTGAAATGCAAAGTCCCGATGACATCCATATCATTGGATCATAGAGGGTTGTGGGCCATTGATCTAGAGTATTTCAGATATTGGGAGTTGGAAGAGTCAGGGTTGGCTCTCATTCAAACACCCGACACGCGAAGTCACGATTTGATCACAACCATCAGATCAATTTCGAGTGGAAGGAAAAGATAGGCTAGAAAAGTTGCATCGCAGAAAGATCAAGTTGTCGATCCATGATCCTGATCAAACAAACAACATTCACTTTGGATATAGAGATACAAGGAATTTACACTCAGGAAAGTTTGAGATTTGAAATCTCCAGAATGCGAAGTTCTATCAACTGTTAGATCTGGAGATCGGACAATGACCATTAGATCATGGTAGACCACATAAAAAGAACACATCAACAAGGACATGTGTTAGACTACATCAGCAAGGACACATGGCACAATCAGACAATGACAAGCGTCAATTTGATTTGGCATTTCAGGTACGTGGAAATCACAAATTCGAGTGACACATGGCAGCTTCTCAGCTCATGACACGTCATCGAGTGATGCAAGAGTTACGCCACTTCGAGAGTTTTTATTTGGGAGTTTTTCTTCGGGATTTTTACCACCAGTATTCACTCAAAGACCCGAAGTCCCGAAGGTCAAAGTCCTGGAGCAGAGGATAGCTGTTGGATTAAAGAGGACACACGTTAGTGGATTTTCAACTACGGGAAAAATAAAAGGAAGGATGAACGAGAGTTTGAGAATTGAAATCTTTGAAGTCTGAAGACATGAAGGATATATAGACCGTTGATCCGAGAGGGAAATGTGTCGTTGGATCATGGAATCCGGGTGAAATGATCCAAGAGAAAGCAAGAACTTGAGAATTGAAACACCCGAAGCCCGGATCGCAAAATAGATCTCATCCATTGGTTTGGAGGGATACGTGTCATCTGATCGCTAAGACCAAGGATTGCATGTGGACAAAGGAAATAAGTCAGATTCATCAATTGAAGAGGACATATGTTAGCAGATATTCCATTCTGAAATATATCTAGTCAACAACAACAGGGTTTGAGAGTTGAATCTTCCAGAGCCTGGATCACGAAGGAAACCTCAATTGTTGATGGAGGAAGGAGAGATCTGGTCCACAGAATTGAGAGGAAAGATCTGAACCGTCTGTTCAAGATCACCATCAAGATCGTGAGATCGATGGTCATGCTCCATTGCGGGGCCAGAACATGCTCGGGCCTTAATATTTCATGAGTGGGCTGCAATTGAAACCATGGTTTTGGAGAAAGGGTGCGTGGAGGCTCGTGCTGAATTGCGGGGAAAAAAGAAGTTTGGTTTAAACCACCTTTAGACTCTCCCACAATCGCTTGGTCATGTTATCACCCCATAAATTATGGGAATCAGTCTTCTGACTAATATGTATCTATTTGGCATCTCTCCGGGTGACGAAGTATAGCTCAGGTGATTCCGCTTTCCTCCCTCCATTCTTTTCACTCGACCCTCCATCACCCTGTTGCATCCTTCGTACACACTGCACCCTCTCCCCCTCGTCTTTTGTCAGCCTCCATTTTTCCGCCTTCCATCCCTGCACAAATGGACTTAGGATAAAGAAATAAAGTTAGTCTAAGATTAAATGATTAATAATGACTATTTAATAATTAATTAATCATTAATTAATTTTTAATTAATTAATTATTAATTAAGTTAGTAAACTAGGCTAGGTTAATTAAAATAAAATTATATAACAAAACAAAAAAAAAATTAAATAACATTTAAAAATATTAAAAACATTAAAAAATAACAAAAAGTAAATAAAAATTAAAACATTAAAAAAAATATACAAAAAGCAAAAACATTTAAATAAAACAAAATTTAAATAAAACACAAAAACAAACATATTAATAAAACAAAATAAAACTTAACATAAAAAAAAAAAACATAATATAAAAACATAAAAATTAAAAAATAAAATAAGAAACCTAAGTCTAAAACTACACTACCCCCTACGTACCCCACTCACTCCCCATCCCCACGTACCCCCACACCATAACTCCTACCCCACCTACCATACTCCCCTCCCACGTCATTTCCCACTAACCTACCCCCCGTCCCATCTCCCTACGTCATCTCCCCTACTCCACTACCCTCCCGCCTATGTTATACTCCCGCGCACCTTTCCATACTCCCCATCCCCACGTACCCCCACACCATAACTCCTACCCCACCTACCATACTCCCCTCCCACGTCATTTCCCACTAACCTACCCCCCGTCCCATCTCCCTACGTCATCTCCCCTACTCCACTACCCTCCCGCCTATGTTATACTCCCGCGCACCTTTCCATATGCGCCCCCCATCCACATAACCCAAAGTTTAATCAACGTACCATGTTAAATTCCGGACCCCCCCGTGAGTCCGAAATTTAACGAAGGGGGGGGGTCCGGAATTAAATTAACACTCATGCAATTTTGAACGCCTTAGATTTAAGCCCCGAGATTAACGACCCAGGTCCAATTCCGGACCCCCCCAGGCGGTCTACGTTTAACGAGGGGGGGGGGGTCCGGAATTTTTTCCTGCCAAAAAACTATTTTCGCTCATTTTTACCATTTTCGCTCATTTTACCATGCCTTCTTCCGGCGGAGATCCTGAGCAAACGGAGACGAATTTTAAAAATATGAGAGAGGTTTTTGGTCAGCACAAGATGAGGAACAAAACCCTTTTTTCGGTTTTTGCAAAGGAGTTACGAGCAGAGCAGGTTAAAGGCATCTTCGAGGCCTATTTTTCAAGATTTGTCATTTTCCGTTTCAGTACCGATTTTGCAGGAGCTGCCACGGCCAGCTGGAGATGAATTTTGCGAAACCGAAGGAGGTTTTTTTCCAGCACATGCCCATATACAATAACCTCCTTCAGTTTTCTTCCAGGTATCTTCATTGAGGATAAAATCACGTCTGAACGGACCCCTGTTTAGCAGAGAAACGGTCCATTTTTTATGGCAACAAACTCCGAATTTGGTGGGAATGGAGGCTATTTTAGGCCAATACGGTTGAACCGACTCTCGGAACTTGAGGAGGAGAGATATACTATTTATTGATATGATTTTAATGTAATAGGGTTGGATCTTCACGCCCTGGAGGCTACCGAGCTGTAACATTTTTGAATAGATCTTCCATTAATGAAAGAGGCTCTTTACAGGATTCCTGTGCATGTTCACTGGTGATGTATTTTCCCAGTTAAATGTATTCTTGCTCTGTAACCACTGTGTTTTCTGAAACTAATCTTTATGAATAGCGTTATGTCTTAGGATTTATCTCTGATACCCTGATTCCGATTCTGAAGATTTCAATGTTCATCCTCTAAATATCTTCAACTAAGAGATTCTTAAGTGCTTGTTAGTTGGAGTTGTTTCCCTTTTCTTTTCCTCTGTCCATCACTTAAATTATTAAAGATCCAGTGAGTGTGTTACCTCGCCCTGTGAAGGTTTTCTTTGGCATTTCTGGCTGTATTTCATTCCTAATTAATTGCAGACCCCATAGCCCATTGGATGTGTAAGTTGTCTCAACCATTTATAAACCCTTTTTTACAACAAAACCCATTGTTCTCATTACCTAGCCTAATATCATTTTCAAACAAAGCTACATCATACAGAGAGATCCCTCTCTGAGTCTTGGAGGGATAGATCCAGGACTCGAAGCGGTTCTGATGTTGCCTCTGTAATTTCCTTTTCAGCCTCGGGCAAAATTACAGAGTGCTAACAGGTCACATGATGATGCAACACCCCCCTGCCTCAACAGGTTTTGCACGACCTCCCGTTCTCAGGATCATTCTTAATATTCCCCTTGAGTTGGATTGAATCTTTGATTTCCCCACAGGAAACCCCACACATGCACAAGTGTGTATCCACATGTCCTTATGAGTTACACCTGTGAAAAAAAGCACCAAGCGCCAACTCACTCCCACGTGATCAGTGATATGACCACAACCTTCACCCGAAAGGATATTTTGGGTTTCGCGACTTCACGATCCTAGATGTGAGTCCCTCTAACTCAATAATCCCCAAAATTCTGAAATCAATGACCAGATCCGATGATCCTGATTGGTCACAAACTGACGGTTCTAATTGCTTGTTGACGTTCTCCCTTTCGGAGATTTGAAAAGGATGTATGCACCTTTTCTTCAATGTCAAATATCTCGAACCATATGTTCCCTGATCGACGACTCAGATATTCCCATGATCCAACAGTCTTGATTCAATCAGGACTTCATGAATTGGGAGTTCGAAACTCTTGACTCCAAGTCTAAACCTTCCCCTTTTCCCGAATTCTAAAATACAAAATTCAAGTGCGAGACCAATGATTCCTATTGATCCGACTCCAATGGACACTACTCCTCCCGAGATTCTAACACCAAAGAACTCTCGACCTTATCTTCCTTGTTGGTTAACTAGATCCAACGGTCCATGACAAATCGACACTTCTCCTCGAAGCATTTCCGCTATCTGTCCCAGTTTCAATAAATCCCCGGTACTACTTCCAGGCATCAACCCTTCTGAGCTTTCTGTCTGTTGGGTGTATTCAATGCTCACCTCCCCTTGAACTCTTCAAGGTTCTTTCCCTCCTGAGCTTTGTCTTGCTACAAACTCAAGGTTTCCAAAATTTTTCCTGCACGCACTCCTTGCGGCGTTGGCAAATAACCTCTTGTTATTTGACCCTTCGACTATGTGCACTCCTTGCAACAACATTCCTTCAATCTTCCTCCTAGATTGATAAATTCTAAGACTTTAACTCACCTGTGCACACCTTTCATGGCTATGTACTATCCTGCACTTCTACTGGTATGAGAACAACGATATCCCTCCTGAGCTTTCTAAGATAAAACTCAGAAACTTCGTCAATGCACACCTTACGGATGTTCACTGCACTCCTTGCAAAGATTCTCAGGAAAAGAAACAATTGAAACTCATTCTTCCCTTAGCTTAGACTTCATACATTCAACCATGAAATCACAATCATACACATAGCATTGAAATAAATGCATAATGGAGGAACAAAACAACTGTAAACATACCATTCAATAGATGTAAACAATAAGCATAATAACACCATGAACTTGGATCAAAGCTTCATTTTATTTATCCAAGTGTTCCTGTACATGGTTCAGTAGAAAAAACTATATGATATACAACCCTGCAATCTCTATTCTTCTATGCCCTCCTCTTCTACAGCTCAACAACTTACAAAATTTTGAATCTTACAATGATACAAGCGAGGGTGTCTTTTTTACAGGTTTTCCCTCCTACAACTCTAATATATCTAATCAGAATTAAAAGCTACCTACTTTACATTCAATACAAATAAATACCTCCTTATCTGATAGATGAGAGCAATGCTCAATATCTATTTACAATCTCCAAAACATAATTGTGAATACGCTCTCCTAGCTATTACATTAAAGTCTCTTTATTCAAATTCAAAACTCTTTAAAAATGTGCGCTGGTGCATTTTCATTTGTCCTCCACTTACGCTTTCTTTTTTGTCTTTATTACGATGCTCCTGCATCACATGAAACTCATAGCCCAAGGTCATATTGTGAAATGGAACGAGCGCTCACTAGACAGAAATCAGGAAGCACCTAGTTGAATAAGCGCCTGGTCATCGTCGATGGTCATGCGAAGGAAGGGGCTTAGAATCCTAAGAAGCTATAGTTGATTGGCTATAAATGAAAAAGAATATGAAGAGTCTTGACTGCCAGAGAAGCTAAGGAACCTCATCATAATGATCACTGAGGATGAGCTCATAGGGAACAAAACCTCTAGAGAAGATGAAGGCTTTCCATGATGATCAGGAGACGACTCAACGTGAGAAAAGCATGCAGAAGAGAGAAGTGAAGTGATTCTACTGTCGAGCCATGCAGGAGAAAGGAAGATCTAGAGTGAACAACCTGAAGGGAAGAACAGTGAATCTATGAAGAACATGCAGAGGTATTGTGCATGAAGTATGCAGAAGGTGCACATAGAGTATAAAAATGGAGAACATAGAAGAGATGGGTGTTGTTGTTGAGTGTGATTCATGTGGGTAGAAGCATGTGGTGTGAAATAGATGAAGTGTAGAATAAGAAAGGAACATAAATGCATATATGAGAGAAGAACAAAAAGTGCAAAAGACATGAGGAGAGAGACACTGATGTAAGAAGAGAAGAGCAGTGTAGCAAAACAATGATGAGACTGGTAAGCCATAGATAAATGCTGTAGCACTATGATAAAGTTGTAAAAGGAAAATATTTATATTTCAGGGTGGTAGGGAGGTGCTAGGGAGGATTTGTATCCTCATAGTTTCAAGTGGGTTCTTGAACACAGGGAGTTGTATCTTCCATCTAGTTGCAGCTGGAAAAACTAGGGTGGCAGGGTGCTGCAAGGGAGAACTATTGTTCTCTGCTATACATGTCAATGCCTGTGCAACTAAAAGTTGGTGCTTTCATCCAGTTGGTGTTGGAACACTTAGGGAGTTGGTGCTTCCTTCTAGTGGGTACTAGAGAAACGAGGGAGTTGGTTCTTCCTTCTAGTAGGTGATAGAGAAACTAGGGAGTTGGTGCTTCCTTCTAGTGGGTGCTAGAGAAACTAGGGAGTTGGTGCTTCCTTCTAGTGGGTGCTAGAGAAACCAGAGAGTTGGTTCTCTCAACAAGTTGTAGATTTTAGAACAGAGGTGGTAGCCTCATAATGCATTGGTGCTCATAAGAATGATAATGTATAGAAAATAAAGATTACTTATCATATCAAGAAGAAGAGGTTTTTCCCTTTATGGGTTTCCTCAGGAAATATCTGTCTCTGTATATTTCATGTGTGTGATTGATGTGGAATATTCTATTTCTTACCTCCCTGCATTATTGTGATTTTCATTGAGTGATTTGTAAAGAGTTTAAAATAAGCATAATTTTTTAAGCACGGTAACAACTGATTCNCCCCCCTCTCATTTTTATAACATAATAGTGAGAGGCTACAATCACACTGATGTCTTCTCAAGAAGTATGGATATTCATCCAAGGATTTTGAGCTTCAATATCAATTTATCCACACCCCCATGGTAGGCCTAAGATGCCATGGTTTCCAAGTCCCTAAAAGCTTCCAACTTAGACATTATATCAAACTGACAAGTTACTTTAATTAAAATACACAAGTTGACCCTTTAAAATATCCTTAAGTCCTTTTTCAACATATCAATCCATTTGTGTCATATCGGTAAAAGGAAATGGTTTTCTAAATCTATTAACACATGTACTCAATTAAGTAAAGGCTCCATTCCATCATCCTCATGTAAATTATTGAAAATAATGAAAGAAACCTCCTCAATATATATATATATATATATATATATATATATATATATATATATATATATATATATATATATATATATATATATATATATATATATATATATATA
>ML782946.1:105721-130232 GCA_009831015.1 Picea engelmannii
CAAGCACATAACCTTCATAATAATCATCAGAATAAGAGAATCAACCTTACAAATCTTTCGAATACAAATCTCAGTCTAAAACAAATTCAATTATTTTAAGGGATTGAGGAAGAAAGTGACATTATTCATAATGATACACTAGTTGATGCAAAAGGCATAGACTAGTAATTAACACTCAGCCATACTTTATGATTCCAATTCATTTGTTCATTTACATAAGAATATTATTCGAGGTAAACTAAATAGAATTTAATCTCATGATTTTCATAAACTAAATTCAAGTCAATTCATCAAAACAATCAAGATAATGATTCCATCAATTAGAAGTTATGAGGACAAGTAGGAAAAAAGGTTGTTAGGAATATAAGCTATCAATTCCTTAATTGATTCTCATCTAAGCCTCTAGTTACATATGGCATCATGCCTCCAACAAGAACCATTATCATACCACACTAATTAGAGATACCTTGCACAATTATCTTCAACACACATGCTATGCAAATGAAGTCGCTTGAGAATGTATGCATCTATAAGGTGATTCAATTGAGATTCTATGCATCAAATCTTGACCAAAGACATGCGAAAAGGGACTTTTTTTAGAGAAAGATGATAAAAAGATACAAAGGAATAATGATTTGAAATTATTGGAGTGGAAACTAAAAATTTCAATTATCCTTTCTAAGATTTTATTTCCATAATTTTCCACATAGATTTATCATCAACATTTCATGCATAAATCTTCAAATAATATGGACTGTAAGAAAATTTCATAGCAAGGTATAAACACTTATCTCTAAATTTTGAAAAAAACTAAGAAAATTGACTAAGGGTGAGAAATTTTCCACCCAACCATGGGATCAGTTGCACCTTATCTCTCTACAACTATCCACCTCTTAGCTAGACCATGATACCAGAAGGGTGAATTCAACCAACACTCAGAAACTAATGGTCAAATGAAAAATTATCTCACAAGTATAAGTTTAGTAGGCAATCCCTTCCTCACTAAGTGTAGAGACTCCATGATCTCCAGGTGCTCCTCTATTGGATTGCACAACACCAGAGTGAAGCCCTTCACTTCTATACAATCCCTCAGTGACTGCCCTCTCCTGTGCTTATCATTCTTTCCCAAGTCCAGAAAATTTTATAAACGTCACTAATGAGAGAAGAACCTAGTTTCATATTTTATATATAACTTTTGATTACAAATTCCATAAGGAAAGAATTATAATGTTGGAAATGTCGTTCCAATCTATAAAACCATGTAGTTATAAGTTTTCCGTGATTCTGCATTTTTTGTTTATAGTTTTTGAAATAAAGCTACAACATGTAAAATTATTATGGTATTTTAATGATAACTTTTGAATCCAATCCCTATTTTGAGAATTCCTTATATCATTGGAAATATATCATCAAGAGTTACAACTTTTATTTTACAACTTTTTATTGATTTGACATAGTTTGTTTCAGGTTTGTGAAATAAAAGAAATCAGGCTCAAGGAAGTGACTTGCATATGAAATTTTAAGAACAATTAATTGTTTTATCTGATAAATTTGTTACAAAAATATATTTTTATTCCTAATATACATTTTTATGATCTAGGTACATGCAACGAGAATCATATAGCATGGTGAGAAGAATGTCAATGTTGTATGTTGCACACTGGTATATTTCCGACAAGTGACAAACACAAGCATGGGAACTGAGTTGGAATAATTGTTGATTGGGTACATGAACGTTCTAATTTTATAAATGGATGACCACTGAATATTGAAGAACAACTCATCTAGAGTTCATTGTTCCTAAATAAATAAATAAAATCAAATTGAATATGTATGCATGAGGTTGTTAAATAAATAACTTTTGGAAAGTTGGTTGTCATTGATGTCAACCCTTGGAGAAGTCTGTAATCCCTAGAGGTGTGGTCATGAGGCCCGAAGTTGACTAAGGAATATGAGGTTGAAAAACATTACAAGTACATGGAAAGCCATCAAATATGGATATTCCTCATCATGCCATTTCCAAGAGTAGGTGGTATGCCATGTGGTTCCTCATGATTGAGGTGTTATGTCCTCATGAAGTTGAAAGCCCAGAAGAATGGTTAAGAAGTCCATAAATGGTTGAAAAAAGAATTTACAAGTCATTAATTAAAGGGTATAGTGGTTGTAACAAGAAATGATGAGTTGACCCTAAACGGTTGCAAAAACAAGTTACAAGTCATTAACTAAAGGGTAAAACAATTGTAACAAGAAATAATGAGTTGACCCTAAAATCAATAAAAAGGGTAAAATAGTCATTAATTAAAGGGTAATACAATTGTAATAAGAAATAATGAGTTGACCCTAAAATCAATAAAAAGGGTAAAACACTCACTAATTAAAGGGTAAGACAATTGTAAAAAGAAATAATGAGTTGACCCTAAAATTAGGGAAAAGGGTAAAACAATTACAAGTTAGTGCCAAAAGAAGTCACTTGAAAAGTATAAATACACATCAAGAGTCTCTCATTTATACACACAAGTTCATTGAATGTCTATCTAGTGAACACTTGATCTATTGGAAAATTTGAGGTAGATAGGCTGAGATAAAACAAAGGGGATGCTTGTTCTAGGTTGCAACAAGGTATGATGTTGTAACAAGGTTCTTACAAGATCTGAGGTATGTATGTATACGCGGACTTGATTGTTATATATTGATGCTATGACACATGTTTGAGGCATGTATTGGGGATGTTTGGCATATGCTTGAGGCATATTTTGGATGTATTGGCACATGGTTGAGGTACATTCTAGATACTTGGGTACAAGATTTGAGGCATGCATCGGCATATTGTTTGAGGAATATATTTTGTTTCTTAGCACATACAAGAGGCATATTTATAGTACATTTTTAGATGCACATCTTGGTGAATTTGGTCATATGGTTTGGAGAAATTCTTGGTGATATTGACATGAGATATATATGGTTATGAGTTTGATCCAGTGACAATAACATAGGTATTGACTGATTGTTTATCAGTGATAGTTTCAGTTACAGGTTGATTCTACATTTATATTTCAGGGAGGCAGGATGGGGAAAGGAAAGGGGTTGTAGCCTCCTTTCGATTGGATCCAGAGAGAACAGGGAGTTGGATATTCCTTCAAGTTGGAACCTATAAAATAGGGGTTTGGAGCCTCCTTCCAGTTGTAGCTAGAGAATTCAGGGAGTTGTAGATTCCTTAAGGTTGGATCTTTTAAATAGGGGGTTGGAAACTCCTTCCAGTTGATGCTTTCTATGAATGTAATATTTTGATATATAAGAAAAATTCTATGGTTTTCTCCCATTTGGGTTTCCACGTAAATTACTGGTGTACTGTGTATCTATGGTTATGATGTGATGCATTTTTTATGGTTATATGTTTATGATATGTTAATTTCAATCATATATGAATGGAATTATTGATCAATTAATGTTGTGATTGAAAATTTTAAAAAGGGCTTAATACAGATTCACCCCCCCTCTCAGTAATCCATCAAGAACAATGGGTTGAATTATTTAATCAAGGAAAGATTTATGAGGATGAACATAAATGAATTAAATTTGAAAGTTAATCGGAGATGTGGCTAAATGCATGGATTTTTTGATGGATGATTTATCAATAATTTTGTTCATCTTCAAATTATATGAGGACATTGCATGACTTTTAATAAAGTCAATTTTATTTTTATTTTACAATTAAATTAGTTTTTATCCTATAAATAAAGAGATCGAACTCTTAGGAAAGGGTCTTTGATATTTGTAACCATTTCAAGAGCTTTTCGATCACTGAATGGATTTCAAGTGGATTGTAACTGTAGAATGATTTCAAGGATGGCTTCATAAACTATTCAGAGTCAAGACATTTTGGTTTGTTGATTTTTTTGTGTTTATTCATCATTGTGGATTTTTCTACAATTGATTAAATGTTGCAAGCATATAGTAATAATTTCAATACTTTAAGCTATCTTATTTGGTTGAATGAATTGTTGGATAATTTTGGCAAATTATTATTTCTTTATTAGTTATTCTTCTTTTTCTGTTAATTGGGATATTGTGGAATTATTTCTGAATGTCTCGTAGTAAAAAGTTTCTCTCTTTCTATTGTTAATTAGTTAATATTTCCTGGATGCTATCTGATGAGTAATATATTCTTAATGGATTTATTTCTTATGGAATCTAAACTTTTAGATAAATTTCATTGATTGTTGCCATAGGTTACCCTGAACACATATTTCTCCAAAATCCTTAGTTTACTTCTTTTCTATAGTAGATAGACTTAAAACACAAAACAATAAAAAAAATGAAATAAGATAACTTTTAAATCCCATCGAATGATTTTCAGACCAATAACCCATAGGATTATTGAGCATTGGGAATTTAGACCCCTCCACACACGTCATCCACCACTTGTGTGAACTTAATACCATTATTAAGTGGCGTAGATTTCATAAAATCTTTGTAATAAATTTGAAATCAGACCATGCCAACTAGAAACTTTGAAATGAGAGCTACAATAGTTGATAATCAAGGAAATATGTGTTGGACAACTRAGAGGGGGGGTGAATCAGTTGTTACTGAGCTTAAACAATTATGCTCATTTTAAACTCTTTACATAGCACTTCATGACAATCACAATAATGCAGGGAAGTAAGCAATAGAACATTCAACATCATTCACACACATTAAATACACAAAGACAGATATTTCCCGAGGAAACAAATAAAGGGTAAAAACCTCTTCTTCTTTATATGATAAGTAATCTTTACATTCTATACATTATCATACTTATGATCTCCAACTCATTGTGAGGCTGCAACCTCTATTTTGCAAGATGCAACTTGCTGAGAGCACCAACTCTCTCTTTTCTCTAGCACCTACTAGAAAGAAGCACCAACTCCCTGAGTGTTCCAACACCAACTGGATGGAAGCACCAACTTTCAATCACACAGGCACCAACCTATATAACAAAGAACAACAGTTGTTCCTTGCACCACCCTGCCACCCTGATTTCTCTGGTTGCAACTAGATGGAAGCTACAACTCCCTGTGTACAAGCACCCACTTGAACCTCTGAGGACAATAGTCCTCCCTAGAACCTCCCTACCACCCTGATTATAAATCTTTTCTTTCTGTCAATTTATTACAGTGATTCAATGGTTTTCATTGGATTACCAAGATTATCACTATTTTTCTTTGCTACTTTGCTCTGCCTCCATCAATGTCTTCCTGCTTGCATCCTCTTCAGCTTTATGATCTTCTCCTCTGTCTCATCATGCACACATCAGATTTCTCTTCCTCTTGTAGAAATGTATCTATGTTCTTTTCTTCTTCTATGCTTCATCTCCTGCACATCATGCTTCTACACGCATGCATCACTCACAACAACAACACAAATTTCTTATTTGTTCAACATTTTTATTCCCTGTATGCATCTTCTGCATGTTCTCCTCTTGTTGAGTGCTCTGCCTGATAATCATTTAATTCTTCAGCTTCTCTGGTGGTTAAGACCATGTGTTCATCATCACTGGGCATTATGCCAAGATTCCTTATCCTCTCTAGTAGTCGAGACTCTTCATCTTCTATTTCACACTTTACATCTACTCCAGTTGACAAGCCGAGACCATCCGTGGTATCTAGCAGTTACACCAGAGAGAGAACTTGCGTGAGATCCTCCCTTCGTGCCTTTTCCCTTTCTGAGAAAATATTCATAGTGTGTGCTTGCTCTTCTCGCTAAGCCACTTCCTTTTACATGACTATTGACCATGACCAAGGGCTTGTTCAAAAGGTATTTCATGATTTTGCGTATCACAAATTCCTGTTGCAAGGTATCTCGACTCTCCAAGTTGCGATCTCTGAAACCCCGAAAAGGAGCTTAGCTGGACTAGCTCCTTCCTCCAACGTGACCACTGGCGGTGACCACAACTTAAATCGAAACTGCATTTCGTAATTTTTTGTTTCATGAATTTGTTGCGAGTAACTCTGACTCTTCCAATTCTCGATCATGAAATGGAGCCTTGCAACTTGCAAGCTCCTTCCTTCACATGCCCACAGTTGTGACCAAGAGTTTATCCATAAAGTGCTTTCATGATTTCGCATTTTGGCATTCCTATGATGAAGGGTCTCGACACTCCAAGATATGATCACCGAAATGGATCTTGGTTGCACTAGCTCCTTCCTCTATCTTTTGCAGATGTGACCACTAGCTGTGATCACAGCCTTATTCGAAAACGCATTTTTCACTTTCTCATTTCGGGGATTCGGTGATGAGGCTTCTCGACTATCCATGTCACGAACTCTGAAATAGAGCTTGGCTTCTCTAGCTCTGCTCTCCAGCTCTAGACAATGTGACCACGAGATATGAACACTCACCAATCAAATGAGCACTTCTCTCTCTAGATCAATGGTCGATATTTCTCGTTGATCCAATGGCTATCCTCCTTACTAGAACTTCAACTTTCGGGACTTTGGGGGAGAGTTGATGTTATAACTCACAAAACTAAACTCCTAGAAAGATGTCACTTGATGATGTGTCATGACCTGAGTGGCTGTCATGTGTCACTCATATTCATGATTTTCACGTTCCCAAAATCCCGAATCAACTTGACACTTGTCGATGTCTGGTTGTGCCATGTGTCATTGCTAACATAGGCTGCCACTTGTCCTTTCTGACGTGGTCTATCATGATCTATCTTCTAGATATGATGACCCAAATTTTTCCTTGATCCAACAACTAGGATTATTTCGTGATTTCGCATATCACAAGTTCGAGAGGTTAGGGAATCTTGTTCCTTTGACTTTCCAATTAGCGAAAGGATGATCTTTCACCACGTATCCTTCTTAGATCGACGGTCCATATTTTTCCTCGATCTGATGATTGATATTATTTCATGATTTTGCATATCATGAATTCGAGAGGTTAGGGAACCTCGTTCCTTTGACCTTTTAGTCAGCAAAATGCCAATCGATTACCATGTGTCCTCCAGCTTCAATGACCATGATCTTATTATGATTTCACCACTTCATGAGCCTTCTCCGTGCCTAATCAATGATCCACGATATCCCTTTGATCAATGACTCAGATTAATTCGCGATTTCGCATATCACGAGTTTGAGAGGTTAGGGCACTCCTTCCTTTGACCTCTCAGTTAGCGAAATGATGATTTACAACCACGTGTCCTTCCCGAAGATGAACGGTCCACCTGCTTTCAATATTTTGTAAGCTTGATTCTCCTTGCACTATAAAGAACATGCAGGTTCTCCTATATCCAATGACGGTTGAACCCCGTGCTTGTATCTAACACCCAAGATCTATTCTCGTCTACTGTGCACTACTCCTCTCTGAATTCAGATTTGACGGTCATCAGGGATTCTGAATGAGATCCAATGTTCACTATTGATCTTCACAGTTGATCTTGACATTGACATTATCGCTGCGCTGCTGATCATGATGATCTTTGCCATTGTCGTTCTTTCCATCGCTATGCCATCATCGCTCTACTGATCATTCTGATCTTTTCCATCAATGACAAACATGCATACTCTGCCTCTGTCTGAAACCATGCCAACAATCTCCCCCTTTGGAATTGATGGAAACCCTGAATGGCTGCTCTATTCTGCTTAGACCTTCATGCTTAGCATCTAGTCATGTTGTTCTTCTCCCCCGTTGACATCAATGGAAAATAAAAACATGCTCCCCCTGAGTTGTTGCAATAAATTTTTGGAGGTATCAGATATTCAACCAACACAAACTCCCCCTAACAGGATGGACTCTCTTAGGTGTGAGATGAGATGACACCTAGTTTCTGACGGAGATATTCAAATGGTGTCTTGGCTAGGGGTTTAGTAAAGATGTTTGCAATTTGTTTTGTGGTTGGAATGTATTGAACCTGAACAATCTGATTGGTGACCTTCTCTCTTAGAAAATGGTATTTTATGGGAATGTGCTTGGTTTTGGAGTGGAATACAGGATTCTTGAACACACTTATGGCACTAGTGTTATCACAATGAATTGGGATCGATGCAGTATATTTTACCTCCAAGTCTGCAAGTGTCTGAATCATCCATAATACCCGAGTGCAACAAGTAGCAATAACAATTTATTCGGCCTCTGTAGTTGATAAAGAAATGGAACCTTGTTTTTTGTCAACCACACTACTAGAGAATCTCCTAAGAAGAACACACCTCCACTCATGCTTTTCCTTTCATCAATGCAATTAGCCCAATCAACATCTGAGTAGACTAATAATTGAAAATTTTGATTCTTAGGATACCATAGGCCATAGTTCATTGTTTCTTTCAAATATCTAAATATCCTTTTGACAGCTAGCAAATGACTCTATTTAGGTGCAGACTGATATCTTCCTACCATTCCAACATCATGCATTATGTCTGGACAAGATGTTGTGATGTACAACAGGCTACCTATCATTGACCTATATGAACTTTGATCAACATCAGGTGAGTCATCATCCTTGCTTAATTTGCATCTAGTAACCATAGGTGTGCCCACAGGTTTAGAATCTTCCATTTGAAACCTTTTCAACATTTCTCTTAGATATTTTTCTTGAGAAATGAACATTCCTTCAAACCTCTGAGTAATTTGCAGACCAAGAAAAAATGACAGTTCACCTATCATAGACATTTCAAACTCAGACTCCATGGCAGAAGCAAATCATTGTACCAATGAATCCTTATTACATCTGAAGATGATTCCATCTACATAGACCAACACAATGAGTAAGTCATTACCCTCTATTTTGATATATAGAGTGTTGTCCACTGTTCCTCTCTTGAACCCTTTGTCTCAGAGATACTTATCCAGTTTGTAATACCAGGCACGAGGAGCTTATTTTAACCCATATAAGGCTTTCTTCAGCTTGCATACTAAGTCAGGATTATCTGTTAGTTCAAAACCCTCTGGTTGTTCCATATAAGCTTCTTATTTTAAATCTCCATTTAGAAATGCTGACTTGACATCCATTTGATAAACTTGAAACCTTTTATGACAAGCATAAGCAAGAAATATTCTGATCGCTTCTAGTCTTACTACTGGCGCAAATGTTTCTTCAAAATCCAGTCCTTCTATTTGAGCATAGCCCTTACAAACCAATCTTTCTTTGTTCCTAACAACTTGTCCCTTCTCATTCATTTTGTTCTTAAAGATCCATTTGGAACCAATGATATTTTTACCTTCAAGTCTAGGAACCATCTCCCATGTATTGTTTTTCTCAATCTAATCAAGTTCATCATTCATGACTTGAACCCAATGGTCATCTTTGCTAGCTTCATTAAACTTCTTGGGTTCCAGCATGGATATGAAGGCTATATATGATTGTTCAATGTTTTTGATTATTTTTATCATGGTTTGTACACCTTTGTCTTTTTCACTAATTATCTGACTTGCAGGATGATTCTTTTGAGTGATTGTGAAGGAGGAGTTTGATGTTTTCTGTTGATTTGAGTATGTCTAAATATTTGCATCTTCATCTGGCTTTGAGTCTTCTTGTTCTGATTCTTGGACTTGTTCATCTTCAACTTCATTTATATCCTTTTCTTTTGATTCAGTATTGTTCACTTCTCTTACTGGGATTCCTTCATCAAATTTTATGTCAATATAGTCAACCAATCTATGCAACCTCTTATTATAGCATCTGTATCCTTTACTGTTTGTAGCATACCCTAAGAATATTCCTTCATCAGCCCTTTCATCATACTTGCCAAGGTTCTCATCATTATTCTTTATCCCAAAGACTTTGAAGTGTTTGATTGAAGTAGGTCTCCCATACCACAGTTCATAAGGTGTCTTGTTGGTGTGTGGTCTAAGGTGGGCTTTGTTAAGAACATGGACTGTTATGTGTATTGCTTCTACCTAGTAAGTTTGACCAATGTTCTTCTCATTCATCATTGACCTAGCCATTTGTTGCATTGTTCTATTTTTCCTCTCAACTACTCCATTTTGTTGTGGAGTTCTTGGGATTGTGTATTCTTTCTTGATCCCATGTTTATCACAAAATATCTTGAACGCACTTGACATAAATTCACCTCCTATGTCTGATCTTACTGCCTTTAACCTCTTTCCTATTTGATTCTCAGTTAAAGCCTTAAATATTTTAAATTTCTCAAATGCTTCAGCTTTTTCTTTGAGAAAGGCAACCCAAGTAAGTCTGGAGTAATCATCAATGATCAACATGAAGTAGTTTTCTTTCCCTGTGCCTTCTTGTCTTGATGGTCCACATAAATCCATATGAACTAGTTGGAGTGGTTTCTCTGTTAAAGTAGAGCTCTTGGATTTAAACTGTGTCCTGGTTAGCTTTCCTACTTGGCAGGGTTTACACACATAATCTTGTGGCTTTGATATTCTTGGAAGATATTTTACTGCCTCAAGTTTTTTGAGCTTGATTAAATGATCAAAGTTTAGATGTCCAAGTCTCCTATGCCATAACCAACTCTCATCATGTTTTCTTAGATGACACTCTTCTGTATATTCTTTCAACACATATACATTATTTTCTGTTCTTAAGCCTTTAGCCACCACTTGTCTCGAGTTTACAGACTTTATCTTGCAGTCCTTGGAAGTGAACACCACTTCACATCCTTTATCACACATTTGAGTTACACTGAGTAGATTATGTTTCAGTCCATCTACAAGAAGACCATCTTGGGATTTTCCTTTTCCATTACTTAAACTCACCATCCCTTTACCCTTGATTTTACCTTGAGCATCATTTCCAAAGGTTATGTTTCCTGATTTACTTTCACTTAGAGATAGAAACTTATCTTTGTCTCCCATCATATGTTTGGAGCATCCACTATCTATATATCAAGGGTTCTTTTGTCTTTGAGCTGACAACACTAATCCACACTTGTGACTTTCTTTCTTCTTCCAAACCTTGACATTTTCAGTAGGAGAATTCAAATCTGGTTCATAGTTCCTTAAGCGACAGTCAACAACTTTATGTCCATAGTTATGAAAGATGTAACATTCTGGTTCATCGAATAAAGGATCATAACGATTGTTATGCTTAACCTGTGTCCTTCTTCCATCCATCAAGTGATTTGCAGTCTGTGGTGGTTTATTACTTGGCTGTCTCATTCTTTGTTGTGGAAGATATCTATACCTTGAATGTCTTGATTGCTCATAATTTAATTTTAAAGAACAATTTACAGCTTTATGACCAAAGTTAGAATAGAAAAAAAAATATCCATAGAAAAAACGTTGGTACGTGGAAAATGGTTGTCTTCTTTGAGAAGATTTCTTTGAACAGAGAGTACATTATTTATTTGATATATAGTTTCAGTTTTGATACCTCTTTCATTACTCCTCCTGGGAAGATGATTATCTTCTTTTGTTTCTGCAGGTTTTTTGTTGTCATAGATGGTAGATTTGACAAACTTGATGGGTTCTTTGTTGCTTGGTCGATCACTACTTGATCCCTCTTCATAACCCAGACCTGTTTCCAGCTTTGGGTTTCTTCGCTGATTCAAAATGATGGCCAATTCTTCTGATGCTTTGATACTTGACAGATTCTGATGATACAAGGCTTGAAACTTCTCCAACTCTTTCCTAGTTTTCACAACTTCTTTTTTGAGAGCTTCACATCTTGCCTTCTTTTCTGATAACTGTTGTTTCAGAATGTCTTCAATTTTATTTGTCTCTTCTAATTCCTCTTTTAGTAGGAAAAGGTCTTCATCAGGTTCTTTACTACCTTTCTTGAACTGTATCAACAATTGTTTTTTCTTTCTTGTCTTAATTCTGAGTCTGTCAAGCTCTTCTAGTGCACTGATAAGTTCTCCTTCCAGGTCAACCACAACTTCTTCTTCATTAGAATCACTTCCTGCGCTCTCATTATCATAATTCTCTTTGGCCATAAGTATGAAGTCATTTAGTTTGTCTTCAATAGAGGAGTCATTGTCTTCATCATCTGAAGGATCATCATCATTGTTTACACAAAGAATTTTCTTCTTAAAATTATTCTCTTTAATAAAATTTATATGATTGTGCTTCTCCTAATCATCATATGTCTGATCCTTTCTTTTGTGAGGACATTTATCTGCAAAATGGACTATCTTACCACAGTTGAAACATTTGAAAGGCAGTTTACCTTTGTGTTTGCCTGATCCCTTCTTCAGTCTTCTCACAAATTTTTCTTCAATTTGATCAGTCTCAGAATCCTCATTCTTGTATGCCTTAAATGATGCTTCTCTAGAGGTGGGTTTATCTTTAACTATTCTCATTTCATATGCAATCAATGTTCCTAGAAGTTGATCAAACTCCAAGGTTTTTAGATCATTAAGTTCTTCTATAGCAGAGACCTTCTGGCTGAACCTATCTGGTAGAGATCTCAAAATTTTCTGAACTAAAGAAGGTTCCTCAATTTTTTCACCAAGTGCTTTCATTACATTTATCAGTTCTTCAATTCTCAGATAGTACTTTCCAATAGTTTCATCCTCTTTCATCTTTAGCTGTTCAAACTGTACTCTATAGGTTTGAAGCTTGGCGTCCTTTACCTTCTCATTACCTTCATAACTGCTAATGAGTTGTTACCAAATTTCTTTGGCAGTTCCTAGGTGCATAAATTTTACAAATTATGCTTATGCAAGCCCACTCAAGACAACATTCATAGAATTAGCGTTGAAGCTGAATTCTAGCTTGTCATCCTTATTAGCTAGTGCAACTCACTTTACATAGTTAGTATTTACCACATCCTAGACATCTGCACCTAAAGACATTATGTAGGTTCTCATTCTAACTTTCCAGAAGGCAAAGTTTGTTCCATTGAACAAAGGGGCCTTATTGGTTGAATTTCCTTCATGGCTTGACATGTTTAAGCTCTAGGATCTACCCTTAGATAAAAGGGGCCTGCTTTGATACCAATTGTTGGACAACTGAGAGGGGGGGTGAATTAGTTGGTACCAAGCTTAAACAATTATGCTCATTTTAAACTCTTTACATAGAACTTCATGACAATCACAATAATGCAGGGAAGTAAGAACAATAATGCAGGGAAGTAAGCACAATAATGCAGGGAAGTAAGAAATAGAACATTCAACATCATTCACACAAATTAAATACACAGAGATATATCTTTCCTGAGGAAACCCATAAAGAGTAAAAACCTCTTCTTCTTTATATGATAAGTAATCTTTACATTCTGTACATTATCATACTTATGAGCTCCAACTCATTATGAGGCTACAACCTCTGTTTTGCAAGCTACAACTTATTGAGAACACCAACTCTCTATTTTCTCTAGCACCTACTAGAAGGAAGCACCAACTCCCTGAGTGTTCCAGCACCAACTGGATGGAAGCACCAACTTCCATTCACACAGGCACCAACTTGTATAACAGAGAATAAGAGTTCTCCCTTGCACCACCCTGCCACCCTGATTTGTCTGGATGTAACCAGATGGAAGCTACAACTCCCTATGTTCAAGCACCCACTTAAACCTTTGAGGACAACATTCCTCCCTAACACCTCCCTAGCACCCTGATTATAAATCTTTGCTTTCTGTCAATTTATTACAGTGATTCAATGGTTGTCATTGGCTTACCAAGATTATCATTGTTCTACTTTGCTTCTCTGCTCTGCCTCCATTAGTGTCTTCCTGTTTGCATCCTCTTCATATTTCGGATCTTCTCCTCCATCTCATCATGCACACATCAAATTTCTCTTTCTCTTGCAGATATGTATCTTTGTTCTTTTCTTATTCTATGCTTCAACTCCTGCACATCATTCTTCTACACGCATGCATCACTCACAACAACAACACATTTCTTCTATGTTCAGCGTTTTTATTCCCTGTGTGCATCTTCTGCATGTTATCCTCATGTCGAGTGCTTTGCCTGATCATCATTGAATTCTTCAGCTTCTCTGGCAGTTAGGACCATGTGTTCATCATCACTAGACATTATGCTGAGAGTCCTTAGCCTCTTTAGTAGTCAAGACTCTTTGTCTTTTGTTTCACACTTTACATCTACTCTAGTTGACAAGCCAAGACCATTAGTGGTCTCTAGCTGTTACAATAGAGAGAGAACTTGAATGAGATCCTCCTTTCGTGCCTTTTCCCTTTCTGAAAAAATCTTCACAGTGCGCGCTAGCTCTTTTGGCTAAGCCACTTCCTTTCATGTGACCATCGGACATGACCAAGGGCTTGCTCAAAAGGTATTTTGTGATTTCGCGTATCATGAATTCTTGTTGCAAGGTATCTCAACTCTCCAAGTCATGATCTCTGAAACCCTGAAAAGGAGCTTAGCTAGACTAGCTCCTTCCTCCAACGTGACCACCGGCAGTGACCACAACTTAACTCGAAACTGGATTTCGCAATTTCGAGTTTCATGAATTTGTTGCGAGTCACTCTGACTCTTCCAACTCCTGATCATGAAATGGAGCCTTGCAACTTGCAATATCCTTCCTTCACATGCCCACAACCATGACCAAGTGTTTATCCATAAAGTGCTTTCACAATTTTTCATTTCGGCACTCCTATGATGAAGGGTATCGACATTCCAAGTTGTGATCACCGAAATGGAGCTTGGTTGCACTAGCTCCTTCCTCCATCTTCCGCAGATGTGACCAATGGCTGTGAACACAACCTTATTCAAAAAAACATTTCACACTTTCGCATTTCAGGGATTCTGTGATGAGTCTTCTCGACTCTCCATGTCACAAACTCCGAAATAGAGCTTGGCTTCTCTAGCTCTTCTCTCTAGCTCTGGACAATGTGACTATGAGATATGACCACTCACCAATCAAACGAGAACTTCGCTCTCCATATCAATGATCGAGATTTATCATTGATCCAATGGCTATCCTCCTTCCTGGAACTTCAACTTTCAAGAATTTGGTGGAGAGTTGATGCTAAAACTCCTGAAACTAAACTCCTGGAATGACGTGACTCGATGACATGTCGTGACCTGAGTGGCTGCCACGTGTCACTTGTATTCAAGATTTTCACGTTCCTGAAATTCTGAATCAACTTGACACTTGTCGATGTTTGGTTGTGCCACATGGCATTGCTGATGTAGGCTACCACCTATCCTTTCTGACGTGGTCTGTCATGATCTACCTCCTAGATTTGATGACCCATATTTTTCCTTGATCCAACGACTAGGATTATTTCATGATTTCGCATATTGCGAGTTCGATAGGTTAGGGAACCTCGTTCCTTTGACTTTCCAGTCAGCGAAAGGATGATCTTTCGCCACGTATCCTTCTTGGATCGACGATCCATATTTGTCCTCGATCAAATGACTAAGATTATTTTGCAATTTCTCATATCGTGAGTTCGAGAGGTTAGGGAACCCCATTCCTTTGACCTTTCAGTTAGCGAAATGCCAATCGATCGCCATGTGTCCTCTGGCTTCAACAACCATGATATTATCGCAATTTTTCCACTTCAGGAGCCTTCTTCATGCCTGATCAATGATCCATGATATCCCTTTTATCAACGACTCAGATTAATTCGCGATTTCGCATATCACGAGTTTGAGAGGTTAGGGCACTCCTTCCTTTGACCTCTTAGTCAACAAAATGATGATCTGTAACCACGTGTCCTTCTCGTAGATGAATGATCCTCCTTCTTTCGGTATTTTGTAAGACTGCTTCTCCTTGCACTATAAAGAACATGCAGGTTCTTCTATATCCAATGACAGTCGAACCCCACACTCAGAGATAACGCCTGAGATCTATTCTCGTCTACTACACGCTACTCCTCTATCAATTCAGATATGAAGGTCATCAGGGATTCTGAATGAGATCCAACGTTCACTTTTGATCTTCACAGTTGATCTTTCCATTGCCATTATTGCTACGCTACTGATCGCGCTGATCTTTTCCATTGCTATTCTTGCCATCACTGTGCCATCATCGCTCTGCTGATCATTCTGATCTTTTCCATCAATGACAAACACACATACTTTGCCTTTGTCTGAAACCATGCCAACAATATGTGGTAAAATAAATAAAGAATTAAGACGCCATGTTGTAATAATATTATATCGACAAGAGCACCACCTATTCGTAAAAAAGGAAATCAGTGGAAACACATGTCAAATAAAATGTGTTATCACCATAAAAATTTCTATGGGAAATTGAGTTTTCAAGACTTAGCAAGGTGCTAAAACGATGTGGAAGCATGAAAAACTAGAGGATAAGGCCAAGTATGGAGGGAGGAGCCTATATTTGGTGGGCGCTAAGTTGATGGGACACAATAGTTCGCAGATCGTAATTGCGCTAGATCAATGGTCGGGGATCGTTTTGGGGGGAGGAGTTGCGCAAAAGATAATTCCCGAAAGCAGGCAGAAAAATAAAACACGGTTTTGGGTCAAGTCGACATTGCGCCACTAGGTTCATTTTAGGGAGAGAAGTGGGTTTCCCCAAACCCCTTCCTCTCACCCCCGAAATCGGGGAAGTATATAAAAGGTGTGCTTGCCATTTATTTTATTATTTTTCAAATAATGGAACGTTGAAAGTTGGTGTGACCGCTCCATTCAAGCTGAAGCTCCATAGTATGCCAAGCTCATGCCTTTTTTGCTCATTTACAAGTATTTTTCATCACCACCATGGAACCTATCATAATGTTAGTGACAGAGAAAGATCCCATGTCAAATGAGGAAGCCCTAATTGATCGAGATTTAGATGTGTTCAACACTGAAATGACCATTTCTCCCATCTCTGTGTCTAGAGTTAGTCTTTCTGATAATGTAGGAAAATAGATACCCTTCCTTGAAGCAGTCCAGGCCTTTGTAGTCCCTTATGTTGTCGAGATCACATTCCCCTTTCCTAAATTTATAGGTTGGTGCACAGAGCAGTATTGACAGGAAGAGAAAGTCGTCGTTAATAAACAGGGGTCTAAAGTTCTGTGTAGGATAGAGAGTCTGTCAATTCGAGGCATCCTCAGCATAGCAGAGTCCTTCTCTGTAGTGTTCGAACCATTCGGAGAAGAAAATATAATTAGGGTTTATAGGGAGTATCCCTCAGAAGTCAAAGACCTATTCTTACAGACAATTGTCAAACCATAGCATCTTTCTCTGTCTTTGCCAATGAGTGTGAGTATCATGGTTATTGAAGTCCAATGGGTCTGTTCTCTTTTGAGTCAAATTTTAGGTCTAGATAATGACAAGCATGTGGTTGAGGTCATGTTGGGTTTCCTGTTTGATTTATTTTAGTCAGAGTCCAGTCTATCAATCAATATCAGTTTCGATCAATTCATAGCTGATAATATCCACAAACAACTAGTGAATTTTTTATCACTAAGACATTTTGGATATTACACATACTTGTTGAAGATTTTCCTGGAAACAAATAAGAGAGATTTTCCTGAAGCGACATTCATATCAACTGAATGTAGGAGAATCACATTTCTCATTTTCATTAACAAATTCATGTCCAGGGTTTATAGCTTGATTTTCAACACCAACCTACCAAGAGTCCTGGATGACATGAGGAGCTATTTACAGTTAAATCCAGAAAACAAGGTTGGGGACTGGGTACTATTCATGCATTCAACAATGGTCTGGGTTTATGGTTGTCATGAATCCCCCTACCTTCTGCCTATTTTTCTAACACCCGGATTCTTTTCCCTTGAATTCATCAAACAAAGAATCATATCAGAGACATAGCATTTCCTAAAATTGCACAAAGCCTCCAACCTCAAATTCCCTTTCATCATTGGACCCTTCATTGTTAAGACTAGATCATACTTATCTCAGATACAGGAAAAACTCAAGGAGTTTGGATTTGCACAGCTACAACGAAGAAGATATCATCCACATCAGATCATATCCAAGAGAAGACTGATGAACAAACATTCCCCTTATGCGCATGAACATGTTGAGGGTTTTGACAATTTGGCAAATCTAGAAGTATGTGTTGATATGGAAGCAGTTTTGAAACCATCTCAAACACAACAAGTGGAAGCAACCCTGCAACAAGCTCAAACAAAACAAACTCCTCAGAAGCTGATAGTTAAAGTCCCCAAAATAAGTTTTACAACAAGAGAAGCAGTTTAGAGGCTCTAGGCACTAGTGATCAGCAGAATTCCCCCAAGAAGATGAAGATCACATAATCCCCATAGATAGTTTATCTAGAGGAGGAAGAGCTTAAAGAACAAGTGAATATGGATATGGTGGAGAGTGGCACCATCAATGTAGAGGTTGAGAAAGGAAGCAAGCTCCAAAGTGAAGGCAACTCAAGAACTTTTAGCAGCAAGAAGCACATCTTTGAGAAGACATTTGGAGCAACTTATGAATCTAAAGAAGACATGGAAAAACAATATGTTGAGAAAGGAAACTTGGCTATGGGTGAAATGAGGGATTTAGTCCCTGAAGTGCAAAATATTTCTCAGCACAAGTCTTCTCCGTTCACAGTAAGAGATATAAAGAAGAGAACCTTTAATATAACAGTTGCAGATGAATATAAGGTTTCTGAGATCAAGATTAAGTATGACAACATTAGTGCTCCAGACAAAGTAAAATTCCACAGGAATACCAATGAAATGTTGTATTCAAATTACTTGGGTCTAAGCTTGAAGAATTCAAAACTGTTATCTTATTCAATAAAATTGGAAGGGAAGTTGAGGTAGAAAAAGGCATCCAACAGAGCTTGGCAAAGTCAGGTCAAGAGGCTAGAATCTGAAGGCCCTCAAGGGGTGAAATCCTCATTGGATGAAAATGACAATCTTATTCAAAGCTTGAATAAGAAACTGAATTTTTTTTCCATAGAGCATCCACAAAAAATAGAACTAGTTTCTCTAGAACAGGAAAAAGAAGCATTCTGACAAGAGGCATTGAACTACCAGGCTAGGGTATTACAGTTATAACAAGAAAAGGTGAATTGGACACAAGGACAGATAGAATTACTGAACATGGTTGTGGATGTACCTCCTATTGCAGAAGCTGGGCCAAGCAATAAAGGACTTGTCCAGACTATGTCACAAGTTAGCTTGAAGGCAGGATAAATCAAGGGGTTGAAGGGAGACATAGAGAAATTGAAACAAGAAATGAAAGTAAAGGATGAAAAAATGGTTCAATTTCAAAAGGATAATCAAGCTTTGTAGGAGAATATAGACAAGATGAAAATAAGATTGAGGGGAAAAGGAATGTTGCAAGGAGATAAACACATTCTCTGGGATTCTATATCTGTTGAGGCTACCAAGTTCAGAGTGTATTTAAACTTCATCAATGATAAATACAACATGGCCATCACAACTAGAAGCAAGTGCAATGTCGTAAATGGGATCCTAGCAAAGAAACCATCAGAGTGGGCCCAAAATGCCATAAACCTGCTAAAATCCATCCCTACTACAGAACTTTAAAGCATTGGGGTCAAATATAGAACTACACTGATCATCTGTCCCAGGAGGGTCATTACCAAACATAACCTGCTAAAATTAGTCCAAACTAAGGCCATAAAGATGGATAAAAGTATACAAGAATTCAAGTATCTGTTTGAAGAATTTTTCATTAAAGTCCTCCCACCATTTTGGGATGGAAAAGGAAAATTATATGATCAGGAGGAATACAACTCTCACCTCACACAATGTAGAATGGTTCACTCTAAGTTTGAGAACTGGAGGAAAACTTGAAAGGAGAAAACCTGGTTGAGCATTTGATTACAGATTTTGAGATTTTGAATGAGTTCAAAACAATGAAGATTGGACTTCCAGTCATGACATACGCCTCTTGCATTGACCTAGATATCCTAATCAAACAAATGATGGACTATGATATCCCTTGTGACTTGCAATGGAAAGAGATAGTGCGGCTGGGTAAAACAAAGTGCAGCTTTCCAGGATCCAGCAGGTGATTTCCAAGTGTCACCGAATATGGTAGATCAGACAGAAGACCAAAACAGAACAAGTGGAAAAATAATAAGATGAAGAATTAGAAGAATAGATAGTTGGATCATAAAACGTTTTGTTGTTAATCATTGTAATCAGTTCCCGTATCGAAACTGACATTTGTGATTATTGTAATCAGTTTTAGAAGCTGAAACGTTTTAGTTTAGCTATTGTAATAGGTTTCTAACTGAAGGAACTCAAATTTTATAAATATTAGAAGTTCCAAATGTATTAATGTTGGAAGAAGTGCAAGGGCACCTTTTTAGTTGTTCAGAACTCAATTGTAATTTTCTGGAGATGAATTGAATACATATGCAAAATCCTTTGAAGTCTCTATGAAAATATTCTAATGGTGGTGATATGAGTTTTGTCTTCTCTCCTTGTATGTATTTCCTGTTTTTCTAATTTCATTTACACTATCTTCTGCTTAAATTGGATAGTTTAAAGGCCCATAATTCATCTTGTGATGATCTTGGCTTAAGCAATTTAAATAGTGTTAAGTTCTTCCTAACTAAGTTAGAATTCATTTCATTAATGCTCTAATGTAGTTACTTGTTTTATTCTTCTTCTTACACTCTGCAAACTACAATTTATAACTCAGATTCATTGCCTCACTTAGCCTTTATCCTTTGGAGATTCCTACTATCCAGTGAGTGTTTTCATTCATTTTTAGAATTTTGACTCCATAGCCCTAAGTGTCCCTCCCCTTCGTTGCCAACAAATTTATAAAACCCCCCAAAACAACAAACATAGCCATATGAGAGAGCCCTCTCTGAGTTGAGCAGGCTAATACCCAACTCTAAATTTGGCTTGTAGGTTACCTCTGTTGTTTTTTTATTAGCTGAACAAATTTACAGAGTGCTAACAAAAGGAAAGACTTGTATTGCAGAGACATTTTCAACACCCTTCAACGTGAACATCGCCAGTTCTAGTGGTCACATGCCTATAAGTGGTATTTGGCTCTTCCTCTTGTAGAGAAGGAAGTAGACAAGGTATAGAGTTCAGGAATTACATTGGTTGGGTGTGTACCTTAGGTAGTATAATTCAAAGAAATAGTACTTTGGTGTGACTATAAGTTTGACATAGAGCGAAGAATTATTCAAATACAAGGGAAGACACCAATTTCTTTATCTCTTTTGGTATTCAAGAGGAGGTTACAAATTACAGACCCAAATACAATTTTCAGGAATGAAGAAGCATAAGAGTTTCTCAAACAACATGGAGGAGTAGACCTTCTCAAAATGTATCTCACCATCTCAAGAATTGACATCAATTCCACTCAGGTCGAGGTAAGTTCTTTGAAATATCCATATGAAGAGTTTGTTGGGATTTTCTCCAAAACAATTGGAACCGAGTCCACAACCTTTGTGAAAAAATACATTTTGTACATTCTCCACTATGTTGTTCATGAATACTCCATGATTGAATGGGCCCACATCATATCGAACGAGATTTTTCTTCAATTGGGGAGCCTAAGAAAAACTAGAAAATTTTACATGACTTCATATTTGGTCTTTTTTATATCTCAACAAGAAAAGGAGACACATCAGAGGGAAAGGAAATAAGTAATTAGAGTGGATTGGGGAGCATCAACATCAGTTGCACCTTGTGTAGAAGATCATTGATGCAAACCCCCCTATTGGCCTATGCAACCTCCTGGTATAGGATTGAACTATACAGGAGCCGAAGTGGCTCACAAGTCCTTGCAAAACCCTTAGAGCTCTTACCACAAGAATTTTCTCTTCCCTGCGTGAAATTTTTGTATTCATGAGGGTCTTCTTTCTTCAAAGAAGTAGTGCATGTGACCTCAGGCCTAAAACCTCAGGTTTAATTTAAAGGTGTTTACTTCGACACTCCAGAGGATTTACCAATACAACACTCCACACCCAAAACCTCCGAACTAGCGAAGGGTCGAAATTCACAGATTTGATAGTTGGGTTTTTCCTCGGATCAATTGTATTTGTTCACTCCAGACTCTAGGACTTCGAGACTTTTCCATGCCAAAATAATTTTTACCCAAAACCTTCTAAATAAATGAATTTTGAACGATTCGAAAATCTACGGTCCACGTTTACCCATCAACTAGCGGTCATGATTTACTTTAGACTTCGGGACTTTGAGAGTTTCTCCACTCCACACAATAATGCACAACTTCACCTAGAGTCTCGTTACGTCGAACCACTCGGGGATCCAACAGTTCATACTCACTCACCAATTTTCAGTGTAGATTCACTCCGTGACTTCGGAGTTTCGAGGCTTCGTGCTTCACTCCTACAAACAACTCAAAACTGTCGGAGCAGTGAAGTCAGTCCGAAGGAATTGGGGATGTTTAATTACAAATTTATCAAAAGTAAAGTGATGCACCCTCCTTGGGATCCAAACCAGTTACAATGCATTGCGATGGATGTTGAGTCATCTTCCACTGTGCCTCATTAAATGATGATGGTGATGCTCCTACATCATACTCCTTTGGAAAAAATATTCATGAAATATTTTCCATGAGCTCCTCCACTTCTTTTCCTTGATTCTATATGTCTTCTTCAATTATCCAACTGGAATCTTTTGCTAGATGATTCTTCCATTTAACCAGATATTCATAATAAATCTTCTTCATGGTTCTCTTAGAAATTCTTTGATCTAAAATATTTTCTATCTGAGGTTTCTCTGCTATGGGAATCTATCACTTCCATTGAATATTCTCTTGATCATTTGTCTCTCCCATGTCATCCATATTGTAAGGGTATAAGTCTACTATGTTAAATATTGGTGAAATTTCAATGTCTTCTGGCAGTTCAATCTCATAAGCATTTGCAAAAACATTTTTGAGGATTTTACAAGGTCCTTATTCTTCATCATTAGTTTATTGTATTTCCTTCCTCATTTGTGCCAAGAGTTGATCTCCATCCTCAAAATTCACCTCTTTTCTTCTCTGATCTATTCTTTTCTTGTATTTTTGGTTGCTATCTTGTATTTATCCTTTGATTTGATCACACAACTTCTATATTTCTCCACCGAAATCCTCTACTCTTGCACTTTGAAATTCAACTTGTCCTAAATATCTCAATTTTGAATTTACTCTTGGATGCATCCCATATATTATCTGGAATGGGATCTTACCAGTACTCCTATTTGGTGATTCGTTATATGCAAACTTCGCTCGAGGCAAAATTTGATCCCACTAATTGTTATGTTCAGTTACCAAACTTCTTAGTTGATTCCCTAAACTTGTATTCACTACCTCAGTCTATCCATATGTATGAGGGTGATACACTAACCTAAAAGACAATTTTTTCCCCAACTTCTTCCACAAAGTCCCCCAAAAGTGTCCCACAAATTTGGTGTCTCTGTCTGAGACTATACTCCTGGGTAACCCATGCAATCTGACAATCTCTTTGAAAAATAGATTTTCTATGTGAGTAGCATTACTTTTTTTGTGACATGGTATAAAATGTGCCATATTTTAAAACCTGTCAACTACCACAAATATTGAATCATTTCCCCTCTGGGTTCTTGGCAATCCCCCCCAAAAATCCATACTTATAGCGTCCCACGACCTGTTTGTAATAGGCAATGGTTTGTACAATCGTATGTTATGCTTCTTTCCCTTAGCATATTGGAACATTATGCATTTGTCTACAAACTTCTTCACATTATACCTCATGCCTAGCCAATAGTATGAAGAGATTAACTGTGCATATGTTTTATCATGGCCAAAATGTCCAGCCAATCCTCCGCTATGTTTTTCCTTCAACAAAATTTTCCTCATTGAGCATTTAGGGATACACAATCAACTTCCTTTGAATAATAGTCCTGCTTGGATTATATACTCAATCCACTAGTTCTTATCCCTTAACAAAGAATTTTCACAAGCTTCATAAGCTTCCTTGAAATATGTGTCTTCCTGGTACATCTCCTTGAGGTGTTCAAATCCCAAAGTTTCCACTTGGAATTCCTGTAAGATTAGACATCTCCTGCTCAAAGCATCTACAACTTTGTTAGCACTCCCACTAATATGATTAATGACAAAAGTAAATTTCTGCATGAATTCTACCCATTTGGCATGTTTCTGGTTCAATTTCTCTTGTTTGGTTATGAACTGTAAAGCATGATTGCCAGTATACAAATTAAACTCCTTTGGCATAAGGTAATGCCTCCACTTTTTAAAACATTGAATTACAGTGTAAAATTCCTTTTCATATGTTTAATACTTCTTCTTAGCATCATTCAACTTATCACTAAAATAAGCAACAAGCTTATCATCTCGACTTAAAAATGCACCGATGTCCACTCCACTTGCATCACATCTGACTTGGAAAGTCTTCCTAAAGTATGGAAAAATTAAGATAGGTTGTTCTGTTATCTTTTATTTTAACACTCTAAATCGTTCCTCGACTTCTTTTGTCTAGTCAAAATATCCATGTTTCTTCTTTATAGTGTCCAATATGGGTGCACAAATACTGCTAAAATTCTAATGAATTTTCTATAAACGCTTGCTAACCCATGAAAACTTCTTACTTCAAACACACTTCTTAGATAATTCTGCTCTCTTATAGCCCTCACCTTCTCTGGATCCATATTCAATTCATTTGAAGAGATTACAAACCCCAGATATACAATTTTTGTCTTCATGAAAGAACACTTCTTCAAATTCACCAA
>ML782946.1:131213-142976 GCA_009831015.1 Picea engelmannii
CTTTTCCACTATCTCCATGGATACTAAATTTTCAATGCTCCCACTGTCTATAATCACCTTGCATAGTCTATCTTTGGTCTTGCAAGAAGTTCTGAACAAACTGTTTCTTTGGGATGGTTCTCGTACCTATTTTTATGGATTCACAAGATATTTCCTCATCATGAGCGATATTCCTTATTCAACTACTTCCTCTTTCATCTTCACCTCCGCATTCCTCTGTTGTGCCTCATAAATGTTAGCTCCTCTAACTCCTGCACTCTTATTTTTAGGACATTCCCAAGACATGTGCCATGTTTTCTTGCAAGCATAACACTTGAATTCTCCTCCTCTACCTCTTCCTCTGCCTTTTGGAAAATGATTCCTTCCTCTAGAGTATCCTCCTCTATCTATCTAATTGTTAAATACCCCAACTTCTCCCCTTGATTTCTAGAACTTTTCTCTAGTGGTTCCTTTTCCTCTATTATGAATCTTTTGCCTGTTCCTCTAACTTTGTTTCCTTTCCAATTTTTCTTTTGCTTTCAGGGCTATCTGATAGGCATATTCTATAGTCCTCATCGTTACTAGACTAATTTCATCCTGGATTTCATACCTCAATCCATTTATATACATAGCAACTTTCTCTTCATCATTTTCCCTATTTCTTGCTCTTATATTTAGTTTATAGAACTCTTTAGTATATTCCTTCAACGACAAACCCTTCTATCTCATATTTTGCAACCTTTCGAACATATTCAACTGATAATCCTTGGGTATGAATTTAGCCTTAATATTAGCTACCATTCTATCCCAGCTCTTAATTTTGGACTTACATTTTCTTCTTCTATCAGCCTGCAACTCATCCCGCCATAAAATTGCACGTCCCTTCAACCTGGTCTAAAGCACTTATCCAGTCAATAAATTATTCTACATTCAAATTACCTTCGTACATCGAAACTTCCATCTTTTCTCTAGTTACTAGCTTGACAAAAATTCTCATAAATCGCTACTTTTCTGCTTCTTCACCTATAGATTCTTTTTCTTGTTGATTTTCACTTTCATCATCACTAACATCAACAGCCTTTGGTGCTCTCCCTTGTGTTGTTTCCATGGCATCTAGCCTTGCACAAAGTTGTCTCATTTCCTCCTCCATAGTTTTATTTACTGCAGGTCTCTCCCCGCATCTCCTTGGCAGCATGGTTCCTACTATATCTTATCACACATAAGTTTGTCTTACTTTGATACCACTTGATGCAAACCCCCTATGGGCCTGCGCAACCTCTCGGTCTAGGATCAAACTACACATGAGCCAAAGTGGCTCATGGGTCCTTGCAGAACCCTTAGAATACTTACCACATGACTTTTCTCTTCCCTGCATGAAATTTTTGTATTCGCGAGGGTATTCTTTCTCCAACGGATTAGTGTGTGTGACCTTGGGCCTAAAACCTAGGGCTTAATTTGAAGGTTTTAATTCCTGTTCTCTGAAAGATTTACCAATACAACACTCCACACCCAAGACCTTTGAACTAGCAAAGGGACGAAATCCACAGATCTGATAGTTGGTGTTTTTCCTCGGATCAACCGTCCATGTTCACTCCAGACTTCAAGACTTCGGGACTTTTCCACGCCAAAATAATTGTCACCCAAAACCTTCCGAATAACCAAATTTCAAATGACTTGGAAATCTAATGTCCACGTTTACCCATCAACTAATGGTTAATATTTACTCCAGACTTCGGGATTTTCTCCACTCTGCGCAACAATGACCAACTTCACCTGGAGTGTTGAATTTTCAAACCACTCGGGGATCCAATGGTTCGTACTCATTCACTGATCTACGATGTATATTCACTCCATGACTTAGGATTTTCGAGGCTCTGTGCCTCACTACTACCAACAACTCAAAATTGCTGGAGCAACGAAGTCCGAAGGACTTGGGGATTAGCAACCACACTCCTTCTCCTTTATCCAATGACTGCGAGGGATTCTGACTTCTCTCAAATAAATATCGTCCACTTGAACCTAAAATTAAAGATATTTCTCCTATTGGGGACTTACACTCGCTATCCCTCCTTGAACTTTGTCACTTGGATGATTCTAACTCTGGCGCACATTTTGCGCTTCTCTCCTGACCTTGATCAACACTTAACAAAGTGTTGTCTCTGTGCAGTCCTTGCACTTTGTCTCCCCTCTGAGATTTTACACTACTCTGAGTGTAGGTGCACTCCTTGTGCTTTCTATGTGTAAACTTACACTATCTCTCCTGAGCTTCTGATCCTATAAGTGGTTCGACCTCCATACACCTTGCGTTGGCAATATGCACTCTTTGCACTAAATTTTCAGAAAAGAAACAATCAAAACTTATAATAACATTTAGAAATCATTCATCCAACCATTTAGATGCACACACACTAGCACAGAGATAACAACATAGCATTTATCCAATTACTCAAGGATAAACAAATTCACAGTAACAAAAACATGTGAGAAATTATTTCCTTTTATAATTCTTCAACAATAATTTACAAGGGCTTCAACAACCTTCAGCAGCAACTACTTCCAACAACAACTATAACCTTTTTTTTAGCAGCCTCTTTTGGGCATAGATTACATTTATTTATACATGAAGGGGCTTCTTGAGCCTTCCCTCCAGATTATTCTAGTTCTTTCACATCACAATTAAAAACATCCTACCACTAACCTTATTATAGTAAATGAACATTTAAAATCTGATATATGAGTCGACGCTCAAAATCTATACAATCCTACATGTATTAAAGGAAATTACAAACTCCTAGAGCATATACAATGGCTCTAGCTTGAATATCTCATGGGATCTTTAATTACAAATGTCTCAAAATTAAAGTGGTGTGCACTCCTTGGGATCTAAACTAGTTACAATGTGCTGCACTAGATGTCGAGTCATCTTCCACTGCGTCTCATTAAATTATGACGGTGATGCTCCTGCATCAATCACGCTGTGCCAGACAAGTCAACGGGTAAGGTAAGCACACTAACATAATTCATGAGAAATTGTGTAGAGTTAATAAAATATGAGTGTACAATGAGTACATTATACAACATGATTGATCACTTTACAAGAGGTAGGGAAACTCCTATCATGCAAAGGATGGTAAATTAGGTACTGTGCAGGAAGCGAACCAATGAAGAATTTAGATTGAATGCGCAGATTAGAGAGTATGATGTGGATGATATTATCTTGGACTTAGGTTGTGACGTGAAGTGTTACCTAAGAAGACATGGGACTTGATGGGAAAACCCAAGTTGGTATGGTCTCCTGTTCATCTAGGTCTAGMAAATCAACACAAAATAGTCCCGATTGGTCGATTGACAGGAGTACTTGTGAACATAGATGGGGTGTGCAAAGTAGAATACTTTGAATTTATTGAGATCATGGACAACATTTAACCATATCCAATACTGATGGGACTGGAATGGGATTTTGATAACCAAACGATCATCAACTTGAAGAAGAGGGAGATGATATTTGAACTTGGAAATTTGAAAGTTATTGCACCCTTGGACCCATTAGAAGGAGAGTGATACATAGAACCAACAAGAGGGAATGACATTGACAATTTATATAACATGACTACCCGAATGGAGGATTATGTCAACCTAAAAGTGTATGGTGCACTGATTTGGTGAAGTATCAGCTCATGTGCATCAGATTCTGAAGAGGGTCTAGAGCATTGGAAATAGAGAATGGATGAAGTGTCAACTAGATGATGTGCGAGAATAACTCAACCCTTGTGATGGATTGGAACATAGCTATGTGATCCACCCAAGTATGATGGATTAACTAATATATGTATGTTTGTAAAATCATTTGAGTTGTAGGTACCAGAACAACAAAGGTTGTTAGCACTAGATGTTGTATTAAAAGTGACTCCAACCAGATGGTGAGCTGCACATAGAGAGGGAATGAAAGAATAGTCACAATACAACAAACTAATGCAAATAAGGTTTGGCACCAAGGAAGAAAAAATTGTGCAGAAGTATATAGGGGACAGTGACTTAGTAGGTCATGCGGAATAGTGCAGGACTTTATGGGGTTCAGTACCAGAAACATAGTGAACATAGATATTTATACACACACTTGACACAATCCTGAAGAACTGGTATTTGAAGTTGGAAATGTGCAGGGAGACAAGAAGATGGGAAGAACTGATCCAGAGGTTCAAAATCATGTTTACATTTGAGCATGAATCTCCATCCATAGATACAATGCTATAGGTGATTCAAACAAAGATATTCTCGGAAGAAGAGACGATGGAGGTGGTACCAGTATGCAGTGCTAACAAAGCCAAGATGATTGTCCGTGAGCTACTAGAGTGATATAATGTAGCCAAGGAAGAGTATGATGAAGAGGATCCTAGGAATGTACAAATACCTGTTTACGGATGATATCGACCACTCATCAACTGGAAGGGAGTAGTCTGGTCCGAGGTCCTTAGAGAAAGACCCAAGAGATTTAAAGTAACTACCCCTGGTGGGTTTAACGACTCCTTTGGATGATGGAAGGATCTATCTAATAAATGATGGGAAAGGTTGTCTAAGATCTTAAATACTAACTGTCAAATTCATGGTATTTACAATGATCTATTAGATTAGATAACCTTACACTTAATTACAAAGTTTAAGAAATGTATAGAGATACAAGATCTGCTATAAAGTCTTGTGAAACAAACGTTTTACAAAGAGAACTAAATCCCAAGAGAAATTAAAATTTAAAAATATCTAAATTTAATCTACAAATATCAATATTCTAACTAGTATTCAAACCAAACTTAATCTAAAAGTAAAAGGTATGATTGTAAGTTATGACAGTTTTGGTTTAAATTAACAAAGCATTTTAACTTGAAGGAATTTTACATTCATGTAAACAAAATATAAAAAACTAAGATTTTGCTCACCTATTCTTGGCCATAAGTGAAAAAGAGATCTATTAGTTGTATCCTTCTATATAAAAGCTCACCCAACAACCTATCTTTTAAGAGAAATATATGACAGACACCTGTGTAATTCAAAACTATAACAAGTCTGTAGAAAAGAATTTCAACATGAAATGGAAGTCTTGATAAAAGTACAGAAAGAGAAACTGTTAAATTTGATTGTTTATGAAGATGCATATGTCATTTCATCATAGAAAATAATTTCATTTACAAAATTGATCATCACACATGTAAATTGTATGAGGGAAAATTGATACATTACACCATATGAGTTAAATGATTCTTTCATAAACAATTTGACTCACTGGGAAAATGAATTATTGAATGCATATATATCTAAATTAGAGTAGACACATATAATAATAATAGCTTCAACAATGTACCGATAAAAAGGACAAAAGATGAAATTTAACAACACATGGTTATGCTAAGGAGAAAGTGGACATATTATTTCACGAAATATAATAGATTAAGACACATCAAAATTACTCAGAGAAAACAAAGTCTGAAGTAATCCAGAGTTCCATATTCTCCTTTACAATATTATATCATTCATAATCCCAAAAATCCCCCCACTGGTTGATAGGGCCTCTAGTCCTACTCACTGAAAGAAACAAAGTCATGACATGTAAAACAAGAAGAAAAAATATGATATAGAGACACCTCCCCTTTTTCCTTTCTCCTTACTGGAGACACCTCCCCCTTTTCCTCCAATTCCCATACTCTATTTATATGTTATAGAGTTATGAAGAACCAAAATATATTACAACTGATGTTCAAATGGGGAAAGTAGTTCCCAAAAACTAGGAAAGTCCATCTAAAGAATTTGATCTCATAGATCATATGAATGCTAACTAAATTTAAACAAATTGGACTGTAGATCATATAAAAAATCAACTGCACGAGAAGACTTAGAGCATGTTAAGAATGGTGATTGAGCCATTTGTATTCCAGCCTGTTGCTTTACATTCTAAACTGTTCACGAATGACCCACCACGAAAAGGTTCAACATTATCTCCTGAAAATAGTCGAATCTTGATGGAGGATAGTATCTATTAACTGTGAATAGACAAACAATAACCAACCATTGATTCATGAACTGGTTGTCTTAGTGCCATTTGCAATATTTTCTGGTTTTATCCACTAAATCCAAAGAAACAACCTCACACCAAATCCAACATTGAATTTTGTACATGGATTCAAGAAATGAAAATATGTCGCTCTTATCTCAAAATAGGGATCATTCCATATCCAACCTGATTTTTTTTTTTAAATCCTGAAGAAAAGAAAATGGGTACATGCATTTTCTCAGCGAGAGTTTCATAATGTATTGGTCGATTTATTTTACAGTATTTGAACCATGATACAAGCAAGTGGGTGGCCTTTATAGTCAGAATCTATTAACCAAACCAACAAGAGAAATCTCGGCTTGAGCCTGTAATCTCCTCTGGCGAAAATGATGAACACAGAGAAATATCGAGAGAAACTTTTGTGCTGACAAGCCTAGAAAGCCAAGACCGAGATTATCAAAAGGAGATAATAACGATCAAGTGCCATTTGAACCAAAATGTATGATAGAATGAATTTAGGATCATTCGCATCAAAGTTTAATAATAATATTGAATTTACAACCAAAGTTGATAGAAAAATAAGACTCAACCTCTTACCTCATCGAAATGATTCCTTGTCACTATGCTATTGTAGTTGATAATTGGCCATAAAGGAGATTAATATGACAACTCAGAAATCCCTTTGCAATATGGTGTACGAAATAGTGTTTGAATTTCAGAAATCAGAAATCATGGGCGCATATGGTATACGAAATAGTGTTTGAATTTCAGAAATATGACAACTCAGAAATCATAAGCGCATATGGTATACGAAATAGTGTTTGAATTTCATGTTAGAAGTCATGAAATTCAAACGCAACTGGATAAAGCGCTAGGTTACTCTTAAATGCAAACCATAAAAACCAATTCAATCAAAGAAAAAGACAAACAAAGCACCAAATCGATTTTAGGAGGGACTTTAGATTTTGATTAAAAATGTAGAAGGGGTTGTTGATGGCCAACAAATGGAGACTTATTGGGCGAACCAATTATCTCTGCCACTATAATTTGAAACATAAGATATTCAGGACACATAAGAGTTGGGATGCAAAATAAGTTAAAACTGTTAGAAAGTTCCATCTCTCATTCTTTAAAAATAACACATATTATATTTGAAAATTCAGATTTTCCCTATAGAAACTTAAAGATTGAATAGAGTAACTCCATCTTTTGCCAATGAGATCAATAAAGTTTACCAACATTTAGTTCTAGTTTACCAACATTTAGTTCTGGAAAAGACAAAATTACCAAGAAGCAGTTGGTTATTAAAGATAAACTTTGATACTACAGGCATAGGCACTGCTGTCAGCAAGTGTCTATAGCCTCGACATTGTTTCCTTTTAACCCATCTAGTTGCTTTTATCCCACCCACTAGTTAAATAAGTGTGACTTACGAACCCTTTGTTCAATTTTTGTTTTATTTTTTTTCATAAGGAATGAAATGGAAGCCACTGTCCTGACTTGGTGATCAGATGGTGACAATGTCATTCACAAATATCTATAGAGATGAAAAGGTTGACTCACGATGAGACCTCCTTTTTCTCAATTTTGCATCCGAGGGCCATTACCCTGGCTTGGTGACCAGATAGTGGTACTGTCATACCATAAAACATCCATGATCATGATAGGTCGTCTCGCAATGAGACCTCCTATCTTCCAACTAATCCCCTAGGATGTCATTTTGTTATAGAATAGGGTTGCACTGTCGTTAATGTTAATGCCATGGGAGATCACTTAATGGATGGGAAAGAAAACATTACTCCTTAAGAGTGTGGGATGGCATAATAAGTATTGGAATTAACCAGTGCTCGACCGGGTTTATAAAGTCCTACAAAAACCAATTATCTTAAAAGTAAATTGACTGTTGGTTATTGCATGGAATAAAGACGAGTTTCTAAGGAAACAATAAGAATTTGAGGAGATTATCAGTACTGTTTTAAATTTTTTTAATGTCATAAGTACACATACTATAATAGGGTTTTAACACCACGGCTTTAACCCTTATGAACTAAGAATGTATTATGTAATTATGATTTAGGCTGGTGAGCCGGTAAAGTTGAAAAGGGGCCAGAGTACCTAGGAAATGTAATACTTCATATACATTAATAAAATACACCGTTGGTTGCAAGACGGACAAAGACAAAAGAGATAGGGGGCTATGATTCCAAGAGAGAAGGAGGCTTGAGGGGATGAGTCTTTTTATTATTATTTTATTTATCGATAATTGATTTTATGGAGAAAATGGTGTTAGGATATTTAGACACTTAGGAGTTAGTTAAGATCTACTTGGTCTAATATGTCGTTAGGTAAAAGTGTGTTTCTTTAGTATGTATTAGTATGCATTTGTAGTTAGGAAATCCAACGGTCACGATATGTTCCCGACATAGAGTGATCTGACAGTTCATACTCTCCTCGATCTTAACGACCATTGATCTGTGGCTTAACACCCGATTGGTCCATGATCTCTATTTAAAGAGAATGGAGGGTCATTTGCCGATGAATGATTATGAGAAACTCTCTTGTAAAATCTCTCTGTAATATTTTTCTTTGCATTAATAAACTGCTCCAAGTGGCCGCGTTGGCTGGGGCCATGGATGTTTCCTCGTAGGGGTTTTACCACGTGAAAACATCGGTGTGTTGATCTTTGATCTGGTTATGTGAGTGGTTACTGAAGGTGTTCTTCCTCCGTTGGAATACTTGTGTTGTTGAACATGGTATCAGAGCCTGTTTGAAGGCCCGCTCCTGTTGTAGATCGAGATCGTGAAGCCGAGTTGCCTCATCTCTGTTTTCTAGTGTTTTCGTACATTTTTGGGCTGAGAGGACTATTCCATTTCATCCGGAGCACTTGTTTCATTCAAGAACACTTTTCGTTTCACTCGAAAAGGTTTTCGTTTGCCCAAGATACGACCATTACAGTCAAATCCGAAGGTATAAAGTTTGAATACGCATTTTTTTTAAAATTTTTACAAAGTTTTGATTTTATTTTGGTTTGTTTTTATTATTTTTGGGCTGCTACTCTTTTAGATCTACGTATTCTCTTTGCCCCGCGCCTTGTGTGATCTTGGAAAATTAGAAACAGATAGGAAAAGGTGCATCTTCCGGGTAAGATAACCGAGATCTAACCCTTGTTGTCATCGAGAAGCGAAATTTTTTTCTTGTGTGAAAAGAGTTTTTTTGGAGCATGCTCTCCAAGGCTGTCTTCCACCACCACCACCACAACAACAACACCCCCAATCCTCCTTCTGAACATTACAATATGTTTTGCTAGACCATTTGGTTAAAACTTTCCTTATTAAGTAAGAGGTCTTGAGTTCAAGTCTCTCTTTTGTTACCTTTTTTGAAAAAGTTCATGCTAAAAATTGTAAAGTCCATTTCACTTCAAGTATAAAAGTAAATCACTATAAGTAGCTTTATATTTTATTTTAGAGTTATTTTGCATGCAACTTTTCTGTTATAAGGTAACCTCATTGTAAAAGTGATCCCCACTGCTCTTTATAAAAGTGGGTCACTTCATAAAGTAGCTTACACTATCATGTGGTTATTTGGTTACCATTTATGCCTTTTAAAAGGGGCATAACTCTCACATCGGAAGTCTGTTTTCAGTGTCTTTTTTTTTTAAACCGTATAAATTTTCGAGATCTTTCCATCCAGATCATTAGTTTCAGTTTTTATATCTGCATTATCTACATATTTAATATGGATTCTACAAGTACTATCATGCTTACCAGCAATAACTACTTCCAATGGAGATCCCATATGGAAGATTTATTAAGAAGTAAAGGCCTGTATCGGATTACCATGGGAAAGGAAACAACCCCCACTGATGATGATAAGAAAGCCAAATGGGATAATAGGAATGACGAAGCACATGGACTAATTGGAATGTCCATCTCTCCTGATCTAAGGTACCACCTTCAAGGAATTGATGACCCCGAAGTAGCTTGGGACAAGATTGAATCTATGTTTGGTAAAGTCAATATTATTCGAGCACAATAGTTAGAAAATCAAATATTGACCTTGAGTCCAAGTGATTTTTCTTGCCTTGGAGACTATCTATCTAAGTTTAAAACACTCATAATTTTATGTGAATAATGTAATATAGTAATGAAGGAAGAGCATTGCATATATCTTATTCTTTCTAAGCTAGGTAGTGCATATTTTGTGTTTGTATCTACCTTCTATGCCATGAAAGAGGCTGTAGGGAAAGCCTATGTACAACCCACTCTTGAGTCCTTTTGTACTTCCTTCATTAGAGAGGAAGATAAGCTTGTACAACTTGGAGTGATCAACACTGCAGGTACCTCAAACAAAGCCTTAGTTGCCCAACAAAAAGATAAACCCAAGTATCCTAAGAAGTAACATCCTCGCTACAAAAACAAACAACCTAAGGGTCCCAAACCCGCTCAGATAGCTTCAGCTCCTAATGGTGACAAATGATCAAAATATAAAAAGAATACTAACAGACATTGCAATTTTTGTAATAAATATGGTCATGATGAGTCCAAATGTTTCAAGAAGATGGAAACCTTAGAAGCAACGATGAAGAAGCACAACATCAATATTGATTCTTCTTCTTCTTCTTCTTCTTCTCATGGACATGCACTTTCTGCTTCTGTTTTTTCCTTCAATACAACTTCTACTACTACTTCTTCTTCTGATGAGTGGCTTATTGATTCAGGAGCATCTTATCATATGGCTAAGGATAAAACCATATTTTCTACTCTAAATGAATGTAACACCAAAGAAATATTTGTTGGTGATGATAGATCTCTTAGTGTTGTAGGATCTGGAACAATTCAGGTAGAAAATGGTCATTTCAATGATGCATTATGTGTTCCAAATCTTTCTTGTAACATTCTATCAGTATATCAAACCACTCATTTAGGTGAAGGTAAAACCGTCGAGTTTTCACCTCACCAAGTTGTAATCAAGGATCTAAAATATCCTAAGCATGTTCTTGCAACTGGAATTGCTGATGATATTAGCAGGTTGTACAAGTTTGACAACTTTGGGTCATCGGATTTTTCATCATTTTTTGTTGCTCATAGCGATGACTTGAGCAAACTTTGGCATGAGTGGTTTGGTCATATAAACTATCACTCATTGCAACAACTATGTAATCAACAAATGGTGACTGGTCTTCCTCTTGTTTCATGCAGAGATGGTGTTTGTGTTGGTTGTGTTCTCGACAATTATCGGGACAAATTTGAAAAACGTGCCTCTTGGCACGCCTCAGGTCCTTTGCAGCTTGTTCACAGTGATTTGTGTGGTCCACTTTCTTCTCCTTCCTTTTCTGGGTGCAAGTATTTCTTAACTTTCATTGATGACTTTTCCAGATGTACTTGGGTTTACTTCTTAAAAATCAAGAGTGAATTTTTTGACAAGTTTTTGGCCTACAAGGCCCTTGTAGAAAAACAATCTGGACATTAAATTCAAAGGTTAAGAATAGATAATGGAGGCGAATATGTGAACAATAATTTTACAAGTTATTGTACTACACAGGGCATCCAAATGCAACACACTGTTCCATATACACCACAACAAAATGGTGTTGCTGAGAGAAAGAACCGCACATTAAAAGAAATGGCTAATTGTATGATCCAATATAAGGGATTAAGTCTATAGTATTGGGCAGAAGCAATCAACTGTGCAAATTACATAGTCAATCGCACTCCCACAAAGGCTCTTAAAAATATAACACC
>ML782946.1:143851-158080 GCA_009831015.1 Picea engelmannii
CTTGTCCTTTATGTTGATGACCTTATCCTTACTGGTAGTGACTCAAAACTTTTAAACCATGTGAAAACCATCCTTAAGAAGAAATTTGAAATGACAGACTTAGGATTTTTGCACTATTTCCTTGGCTTCCAAGTTTTGCAAACTAATGAAGGAATTTTTCTTTCCTAGTATAAGTATGCTTGTGACCTTCTTCGTTACTTTCACATGGACGATTGTAAACCAATCCCTTCTCCCTTCCAGTCTGGAGTCAATCTTTCTGCCACTTGTACTTCTCCTGAAGTTGATGCCACCCTTTATCATCAGTTAGTTGGTAGCCTCTTATACTTGACTCATACTCGTGGTGATCTTTCCTTTGTTGTTGGTATTGTTTCCTGATATATGCAAACACCCCATGAAATCCATTGGAAAGCAGCTAAAAGGATACTTCCCTATGTTCATGGTACTGTTCAGTTTGGGATACATTACAGTTCAGGGGGGACTCCCTTATTGGTTGGTTTCACTGATTCAGATTGGGCTGGCGACCCCAATGATTGGAAGTCTACTGCAGGTTATGTTTTTAGCCCTGGTTCAGGACCTGTCACTTGGGCCTGTAAGAAACAACAAGCTATTGCACTTTCTTCAGCAGAAGCAGAGTACCGAGCAACGATAAATGCAAGTCAGGGAGCCCTGTGGCTTCGACAGATCCTTTCAGAGATTGGATTCCAGCACTAGCATCCGACCAGACTTTGGTGTGACAATCAAAGTGCCATCAAGATCACCAAAGAGCCAGTTCAACATCAGCGTAGAAAACACATCGAGCTACACATGCACTTCATCAAAAAGCTCATTCATGATCATGTTATTGAAGTGCTCTTTTGCCCTACAGAAGATCAAGTTGCAGACATTTTCACAAAGTCTCTTACAAAAGTGAAGTTTTCCAAACTTCGATCTATGTTAGGAGTTCAGGAAGTTGTCATTAAGGGGGGATAGGCTCTAATGCCTCCTTCCTTCTCCTATTGTGTCATTATTGTAAATCCTTCAATCCTATCCCAAGTTGTTCTTAAGGGGGGATGTTAGGATATTTATACACTTAGGAGTTAGTTAAGATCTACATGGTCTAATATGTCATTAGGTAAAAGTGTGTTTATTTAGTATGCATTAGTATGCATTTGTAGTTAGGAAATCCGACGGTCGCGATATGTTCCCGACATAGAGTGATCTAACGGTTCATACTCTCCTCGATCTTAATGGCCATTGATCCGTGGCTTAACACCTGATTGGTCCATGATCTCTATTTAAAGAGCATGGAGGGTCATTTGCCGGTGATCGATTGTGAGAAACTCTCTTGTAAAATCTCTCTGTAATCTTTTTCTTTGCATTAATAAACTGCTCCAAGTGGTCGCGTTGGCTGGGGTCGTGGATGTTTCCCCATAGGGGTTTTGCCACGTGAAAACATCGGTGTGTTGATCTTTGATATGGTTATGTGAGTGGTTACTGAAGGTGTTCATCCTCTGTTGGAATACCCGTGTTGTCAAAAAAATGGGTTACATGAGCTTCTTGGGAGAGAGGCCATGTGGCTCTTGTATTAATGTAATTATTTGAACATTCCTTAGGGGTTGTTTTGGGGTCTTTCTTCCCCTGGTTTGTCTTCTTCCCCTTGTTCTCTTGTTCTTCTTTTATCTTCACTCTCTCTGGATATTTCGTGTGTTATTGGGATGAGCATGGAAACGAATGGCAGGAAGAGGAGAGACATTGTTGAATGGATGTAATAATTTATTGATCATTCCAGGAGGGAATGGATGCCCGTGTGCATGAGCTTGATGGAAGTTCAGAAAGAACTATCCACAACTGATAATCCTTGGAGTTTCCAGTAGGGAGATTTCCTAACCAATTGAACTAAATACCCAGAGAGAAATGGGACAACAACAGGGACAACATGGCAGAGAAAGGTGTTCATTTCTTTAGGTATTGCAGGTTGAGGGGGAAAGAGAGCTAGAAATTCAGATTTGCTATGTGGTTGGGAAAGCTGAGAGCTAGTTAGAAAACTGCAGTGTGTTTAAACTTGGCCTAGGACCCATCCTTGTGGATTCACAGCCTTGGCTCAGGGGTGACCTACTGTTGAGAGTAAAAGAACAACAATGTCTATGGTTGGGAGGAATGTCCTTGGTCTACAACTAGTTGGTGAACATTTACTCGCAAAGATAAGTTCTCTCTTTGTTTTCTTTGTAATGTTTATTTCCCCTATGTATTTAATTATCTCTGAGATATGTATTTATAATGTGTTTGTCTACTGTTTATTTGTTGTGCATGTCACATTGTTTGTCTATTTTATGTTATAGCATAGATCTTGTTTAATGCGTGTGGTTCTTTCATGCTTGATTTCAGATTAAATGTTGCTATAATTTGAGATCTATTCATAAGAAAAAAATTTGCAGTAGCGGGGCTAGCCTGTGGGTGGATGGGTACATTACAGTTTGGTATCGGAGCTTTTGATTGAAACAATGGAGATCGATTTATTATCGGAGATCGATTTATGACCTTGAAGTCGAAAAGCTCAAGTGGAATAGCGTTGCAGAGTCCATGCAAAATCTAGAATGTTAGAGATCCCTTGTAAGGGACCAAAGGATCATGATTGTACCTTTCGAATTCAAGAGCGATAACAACCATGGGATCAAGAGAGATCTGGATCATTGGATTAGAGGGAAGTTGAACAAGGGCCTTCTGATGAAGGCGAAACAATAGGTTGGGTAAGATTAAGTCCCAACTGTCAGATCTAGTTGGTCGATCATCAACCGTCGATCGATGCCAAGAGGGAACGGTAAGACTTCAGAACTTCACCACTTTGGGGATCTTAGTAGGCAATAAAATATTGAACTACCAAAGGCCGAAGTCGCTAAGTCTCTTCATCCATCCGATCTGATGGAAGGCACAGATGGATCTCCATCGTTGATCATGGTCACCCGAGGTTGACCACTTCGGGAGTTTTAAACTTTGATGAACTAATATAACTCGGAGTCCCAGAGCATTAGAGTCCCGAAGTCCCATCGACCGTTAGATGGAGCGGTGGACTTCAGGAATGTTTAGAACTGTCAGATATAGCAAGGGTGGAAGGATAGAAAAGCTTCAGAACCTCGCCACTATGGAATTCAGGAGTATGGGGGTCGTCTGGAGTGAGAAGACCTGAAGCTTGAAGCTCAAATTTAATCACATCCATTGGCTATGGGAGGAGTGTGAGCCATGGATTTCTTTCAGCGTTCGACTATTCAAGAGATAGAATGCATTGGACTCGAAAAACTTATGAAGGTCGGAGTCCTGAAGTCCTGGATTTGATTAATGATGTGGCTCATTCCACGTGGAAGTGGTGCCTTGTGGGGACACATGTCATGCGGTTTTAGTACCTTTTGGACTCTGATCTATTTTTTTTTAGTGACACATGGCACGCATGCCATGGGTCCACATCAACCTAAGTGAATTCAACATGTTGTTTCCTCTTCAGGAGTATGTGACTCTAGGGGTGTCCAAGTTTCTGTCAGTGAAAAGTGTTGAAGCCTAAAGTCATGAAGGCATGCAACCCATCGATCTAGGTTTCCTTCGAGACCTATCTCGACTGTTGGATCAAGCATAGGGAGAAGAGGTAAGTACTTCAGAGGATTGTCACTCTGGGGAAGTAGAAGACTCGATAATGGAAATATCTCGAAGCCTCATAGCGTCAAATTTCTGGAGTGTGTGAGAACCGTCCGTCTCAACGCTTGATTAAGTCTTGATTGTCTGTTTAATTTCTTGATGAACAGGGAAAGCACTTCGGAGGATTGTCACTTCAGGGAAGTGGAAGACTTAGGAATGGAAATATCTCGGAGTGCCATATTTACAAATTGGTTGAGATTCATTCATCTCAACACGTGATTAATTAGCAACCATCGATCTTGTTGAATCCTTCATATGGGTGCGAGAATGTCCATTCAACGAGAGATTAAATCTTGATCGTCCATTTTTTCTAGTGGATTTATTGGTGCAGACCCCCCTGCCTCAGCAGGTTCTGCATGACCTCCCAGTCTTAGGATCATTCTATCCTTCGGATCCGTAGAAACAAAATGGTTCTTTCGGCCTTCCTTGAGGCCTCACGAACCTGATCCATAGGTCCTTTCACAAACTCCATCGACACTAGCATGCACCAGGCGCAAGCTTCCACCTCCTTCTAGCCACCAAACTATGTGACCTTCGGCCCAAACACGATCGGGTCTTGCATGATTCAGAACTTCAGACTTCGCAACTTCGCGCACCTTGCTATCGAGGTCCTGACTCCTCGATTCCCTGATCTCTAAAGTGCCAAAATGGCTTAATCAATGTTTAGGCCCTAGCCAATCCTCGGTCCATGTGACCGCTCTTCCCCATGACCACAGCCTATTCCGAGGATGAGTTGCTTTTTGGGACTTCGCATCTTCTGAGGCGAAGTTCCCCGCTCTTTGCCTTCAGGATTCCCGAAATACCAAACCTCGGTATGTCGAAATCTGATCCTGTCTTGTGACTTGGCAGTACCCCTCCCGTGCTTTCGGGAATTCATGTTTTGGAACTTCGTGAATCCCGACGCAATAATTCCTTGTCCTCTCGTACTTTTGGTATCCAAAATACCAAAGCACCAAAGCCGAAATGTTCGTCTTCTGCTCCTTCTGGGGTCAATGGTTGTGATCCGATCTAAATTGATGGCCCTAATTCTTTCAAGGTTTTGGGGGTCACGATTTTTGAACTCTTGCCCTTTGCATCCCTGGTAACCGGAGTGCCGAAATTCTCTCTTTTGGAGATTTCACCGAAACCCTGAACCGCTGCCACATGTCCTCTAGCTTGTTTTCCTGGGACTTGCCTTTCAGCATTTTTCTCTTCATGATTTTTGGAGCTACGCTGACTAGGCAAATCTACCCCTTGAGTCCCAAAATCTTGAAACCTAAAATCTCCTTTCCTTAGCACGATCTACGGTTGTGATTTGTCGTGATCTGACGACTCTTGTTTCTTCGGGACCTCGTGAATCGGACCTCCCTATCTCGCGACTCTGTCTCCTCAAAGCTCCGATATCCAAAACCCCGATGGTTCTCAGATTACCGCCACATGTTCCTTGACATGGATGCTCCTGATTCTTTTAGGACTTCACGGATCGGGAGATCGCAATGCAGTGATTCGACTACCCCTTGATGCTCTAATCCCCAAACTCCAAAATCTCGATGTGTTCGTTGTTTTGGGACTTTGGTGAGCCTCTGCTCAGCTTATATGTGAGACTAACTTGCATGCACCTTCTCCCAGATATGATGACTTTCAATGATCTATGCTTGGATCCAACGGTAGTTGTAGCTCTCCCATTGTGCGCTATGTTTCTTCCCGAACCTTGGAAGAATTCAAATTATGAAAGGCCTTGACCTTTGTCCTTGTTACGAAGCCTCTACCCATAGCTTCTGTCTGCATTCTTGAAGATTCTTTCCCTCCTGAGATTCCTCGAAATCAAATCCTCCAAAAGGTCTCCTTTCAGCCTCTGTGATATTTGCAGGGCTTTGTGCATGAGGGCACTTTCCCTCCTGAGCTTTGTTCTCTTTGAATTCTCGAAGTATCCTTCAACCTATGCACTCCTTGTAGCTCTCGCTCTTGTGCATAAAAGCACTTTTCCTCCTGATCTTCTCTTCTCTAAAACATTTAAAGGTTTTCACAACCTCTGTGATTCCTACAGGGTCCCTGCACACACGAAGGTCTTGTCTTTCCTGAGCTTCTCTGTTTCTCATACCTCTAAGGGACTTAACCTTTTTTTCTCCCTCATATGGAGAATCTGATGCCCTCTTGGTAGTCTCTTGATAAAGCAACTCCTTGTTGAGTCTGTAGGGTATTCAAAAACCCTGTGAAGGTCCTATTGACACTAACTTCTCCCTCATAATTCTAAGAATTCTTCTTGTGCAAACTGGCACTTACTCAACACCCTCCTGGTGGATCTCCTGCAGAATCCCTCAGTGATTCTGTTCCCTTCAACGAACTCTAAGAAGAGTTCTCCTACGCGCTCTGTGCACTTGCTCAATTCCCTCCTGGCAGAGCTTTCCCAGAATTCCTCAGAATTTCTATCTTCTCTGAACTCAAAATAGAGTTCTTCTCCTCAATGCAACTCGTGCATCATCTCAATGCACTCCTGGTAGAGCTCTATAGAACTCCTCAGAGATTTTGTCTTCTTTTGTGCTTTCCTTTGCATAGTCCTACCTCCAAGGTATTCAACAACCTTGAGGATTCTCCTTGAGTCTAAGACTTCAGCTGGTGCACCCTCCTGGCACGTCCTAGTCTGAATCCACAAAATTCAGAAGTGCATCTATGCACTGGTTCTCAAAACCCCCAGCATTTTGTCAAACCCTCTTGGCATGAAGACTCAAAGAACCCCAAACCTGAAATCAAAGAATCTAGAGATATCATAACCTATCTGTCCCTGTAATTGCATACCTAACCATACATCTACAAAATATAAATACACACACATGAAGACATTCCTCATACATGGAATAACATGCAGGAAAAATTGCTCTTTGTATTAATATGAATTCTTGTTTACAATGTGAGCTCGGACTGCAATAGAGTCTTGACTCTCCTCTCCTCTCTATTATTATCTATCCAACTACTAACATAAGATCCAAAATATCTTACATGAGGGGCTCTTTGATATCTTCCCTCTAAGCTACCTACCCTATTCAATTACATTAACTTTACATTGAATGGGTTGTCTAGTCTAGATCAGAGCTAGATCCAGCCTTACAACCATTAAAGGCCTTCATTAACTACAGCTTGATCAAAGGCACGAATTTGGCTCTACCAGCCTTACAAACATTTAATACAAATTTCAAATTCAAAATTTGAAATGAGAGGGCTGATCCTCTCCTTATTCATTGAATGCGCATTGTGCTGGTTGGCTAGAGCGATGCTCCTGCATCATACTCCTCTATTGCGAAAAATTCATGAGCTCCTACTCATGAGCTCCCCAACGCCACTGTTGAAATCCACCTAGATCCCAAACAGTCCTCTGGAGCTATTCATCTTCTCCTTTGTTCTGTTGTTGTTGTTGCTTCCCTTGCAATCCGTCCAATGTTCATCTTCCTCTTACTGGTAGCTTCTACTTATCTGATCATCAACTCTTTGATCTCATCGATCACCTTGTCCAGTTGCTCCCATGGCTGGCTCTGTTCTTGCAGTCTCCTTTGCTGCAGTTTTGTCTTCTCATCAGTGGGTATATCACCATGATCTCCCATGCTATCTTCTCCATCTGCTGTGGCCTTATCTTGCCACTCTGTTGTAGATTCCAGCTCTGCAGTCTTCTCACTGAACTTTTGTTCAACTTATTCTTCTGGTAGCTCAACTTTTTCCATTTCCCCTACTGACATACTTTCATATTCTTCTAGTTGCTCCTCAGCCTAGAATTTTCCCTCATCTTCCATTGCATACCTCGGTACTGCAGTCTTCATCACCTGTTTAGCTCCCTGGCTGAAAGTTCTGAGCGATTCCTTAGAATGCTCCTCTTCAATTATCTGCCTGACTGTCTATTCATGGCAATCATTTGTTGTCTCTAGATTGTTCAACCAATCTTCAACATCTCTAACTCCGTCTCCCATGGAGTGATCAACTTATCTCCATGCTCTTCTCTCGCTGTCAGGTTTAGTGATGTAGCTATCTCCTTTACAGCTTCCTGGATGAAAACATTCAGCCATTCCTTGGAATTCTCATTTCCTTTTTCTTAGGAAAACATCAATGTCTGCTCCATCTCTTTGACAGTCACAGCTACCTGTCTTTCTATTGTTTCTACTTCTGCAATGCATGTTCTGGTGTCAACTAGACTATGTGGTAGGAATAACTGATTTCCCCCAATCATCAGAAGATTCCTATGATCGTCCTTCTCTATCAGCTATCCTTGCTGATATGAACTCATCTCTGAGTTAATCTACTCTCCCTTACCCTCCTGGCAGTATGGGATTTCTCGGCTGCCCCCCTAGTAGTCTATGAGATCCTACAATGATCTCATCTCATAGCCCTCTTGGCAACATGAAATTCCCCTGCTGTCCTCTTAACAGTCTATGAGATCTTGCAGCGATCTCATCTCATTGCCCACCTGGAAATTGGAAATTTCTATTCTGCCCTCTTGGCAGTCTCTGAGATCTTTCAGTGATCTCAGTTCATCCTCATCATTGAGATTTCTCCCAACTTCTGGATCACATACCTGAATCATCTCCTTCTGTTCATCCTTGAGGTTTTCAACATGCCTCAACCATCTTCTTATCATCCTCCACTATCTTTTGGCCACTAATTCCCTGACTGGCCATTTTACCTTCGTCCTCATGGGCCATTCATACACCCAATGTGGTCTTGCATATTACTGAATCTACAGTGCAAGTTTCTCCATCCTCACTCTGATCTCAGTGAGCTCTTTATCCATATCAGCTTTGCTTGGCTTTTGATGGATCTTCTTTCCATCACGTCTATGGCCTTCAGTAGCCATATTCCTTCCTTCTATCTTCCCTGATGGAAAACTTGCTACTGTCACTTTGTAACTGACAGTGATTTCGCCTTTCTTTACAGTCAACCTAACTACCTTTTGACTACTGCGCACCTGCATCAATCTCCATAGAGTCTCAATGCTCTGTCTCCTTCTGCATGTCTTTGCAAGCTTCCTCTTATACCAAACTAATGTGTACCAGAGTATTTTCTTTCCCCTGCTTCCTTCATCTGCAATATACAAACAGAGTCAAGCTCTGATACCACTTTGTGCGTATCAGATTACTCTTCTTTCTCTTACTTCCTTCGTCTACAATATACAAATAGAGTCAAGCTCTAATACCAATTGGTGCATATCAGAGTACTCTTATTCCTTTTTTTTTCTTCGTCTGCAATATACAAACAGAGTCAAGCTCTGATACCACTTAGTGCAGACCCCCCTGCCTCAACAGGTTTTGCACGACCTCTCTGTCTTAGGATCGTTCTATCCTTTGGATCTGCATAACCGAAATGGTTCTTTCGACCTTCCTTGAGGCTTCACGAACCCGATCCACAGGTCCTTTCAAAAAAACCATCGGCACCAACATGCACCAGGCGTGAGCTTCCACCTCCTTCTGGCCACCAAAATATGTGACCTTCAACCCAAACACGATCGGGCCTTGCACGATTCATAACTTCAGACTTCACAACTTCACGCACCTTTCTATCGAGGTCTTAACTCCTCGATTCCCTGATATCCAAAGTGCCGAAATGGCTCAATCAATGTTTATCCCCTGGCCAATCCTCGGTCCATGTGCCCGTAGCCTATTCTAAGGAGGAGTTTCTTTTCGGGACTTCGCGTCTTCTGAGGTGAAGTGCCCCGATCTCTGCCTCTGGGATTCTTGAAATATTGAACCCTAGTATGTTGAAATCTAATCCTATCTCGTGACCTGAGAATACCCCTCCTTTTCTTTTGGGAATTCACGTTTCAGAACTTCGGGAATCCCGACGCAACAATTCCTTGTCCTCTTGTACTTTTGGTATTTGAAATACTGAACCACCGAAGCTGAACTGTTCGTCTTCCACTTCTTCTGGGATCAACGATTGTGATCCAATCTAAATCGATGGCCCTGATTCTTTTGGGGTTTTAGGGGTCAAGAGTTATGAACTCTTACCCTTTGTATCCCCGGTAACTGGAGTGAAAAAATTCTCTCTTTCAGGGATTTCCCTGAAACCCTAAACCACTGCCATGTGTCCTATGGTATGTTTTCTTGGGACTCACCTTTCGGCATTTTTCTCTTCGCGATTTTGGGAGTTGCATTGACCAGGAAACTCTACCCCTCAAGTCCCAGAATCTTGAAACCCAAAATATCCTTTCCTTAGCATGATCTATGACTGTGATCTACTGTCATCTGACGAATCCTGTTTCTTCAGGACCTCGTGAATCGGACCTCCCTGTCTCATGACTCTTTCTCCTCGAAGCTCTGGTATCCGAAACCCTGATGGTTCTCGGATTACCGCCACATGTCCCTTGAGATGGGTGCTCACGATTCTTTCAGGACTTCATGGATCGGGAGATCGCGATGTAGGGATTCCATGACCCCTTGATTCTCTGATCCCCGAACTCCGAAATCTCGATGTGTTCACTGTTTCGCGACTTTGGTGAGCCTCTATTTAGCTCATATGCAAGAGTAAATCACGTGCACCTTATCCCATATCCGACAACTATCAATGATCTATGCTTGGATCCAACAGTAGCTGTAGCTCTTCCCTTGTGCACTCTGTTTCTTCCCGAACCTTGGAAGAATTCAAATTATCAAAAGCCTCAGCCTTTGTCCTTGCTACGAAGCCTCTACTCACAACATCTTCTACATTCTTGAAGACACTTTCCCTCCTGAGCTTCCTCGAACTCAAACCCTCCAAAAGGTATCCTTTCAGCCTCTACGATATTTGCAGGGCTTTGTGCATGAGGGCACTCTCCCTCCTGATCTTTGTTCTCTTTGAATCCTCGAAGGATCCTTAAAACTCCGCACTCCTTGCAGCTGTTGCTCTTGTGCACAAAAGAACTCTTCCTCCTTAGATTCTCTTCTCTGAAACCTTGAAAGGTTTTCATGACCTTTGTGATTCCTATAGGGTTCCTGCACACATGAAGGTTTTGTTTGTCCTCAACTTCTCTGTTGCTCAGACCTCTAAGGGACTTAACCCTTTTCTGTCCCTTAGATGGAGAATCCGATACCCTCTTGGCAGTATCTTGCTCAAGCAACTCCTTGCTGAGTTTGCAGGGTATTTAAAAACCCTGTGAAGGTCATCTTGACACTTCCTTCTCCCTTAGAATTCTAAGAATTCTTCATGTGCAAACTGGCACTTACTCAGTACCCTCTTGGTGGAGCTCCTGCAGAATCCCTCAATGATTTTGTTCTCTTCAACGAACTCTAAGCAGAGTTCTCCTGCGCGCTCTGTGCACTTGCTCAATGCCCTCCTGGAAAATCTTTCCCAGAATTCCTCAGAATTTCTGTCTTCTCTGAACTCAAGATAGAGTTCTTCTCCTCAATGCAACCCCTGCATCTGATCAATGCCCTCTTGGCAGAGCTCTACAAAAATCCTCATATATTTTGTCTTCTTCTGTGCTTTCCTATGAACAGTCCTACCTCCAAGGTATTAAATAACCTTAAGGATTCTCCTTGAGTCTAAGACTTCAGCTGGTGCACCCTCCTTGCACATCCTTGTATGAATCTAGAGAATTTAGAAGTGCATCTATGCACTAGTTCTCAGAACCCACAACGTTCTGTCACACCCTCTTGGCATTAGGCCTCAAAGAACCCCAAACCTGAAATCAAAGAACCTATTTGTCCCTACAAATTCATACCTAACCATACATCTACAACATATAAATACACACACATGAAGACATTCCTCATACACAGAATAACATGCAGGAAAAACTGCTCTTTGTATTAATATGAATGCATGTTTACAATGTGAGCTCAGACTGCAATAGAGTCTCAACTCTCCTCTCCTCTTTATTCTTCTCTATCCAACTACTAAAATAAGATCCAAGATCTCTTACATGAGGGGCTCTTTGAGCTCTTCCCTCCAATCTACCTACCCTATTCAATTGCATTTACTTTACATTGAATGGGTTGTCTAGTCCAAATCGGATCTAGATCCAGCCTTACAACCATTAAAGGCCTTATTTAACTATAGCCTACTCAAAGGCATGGATTTGGCTCTACCAACATTACAAACATTTAATACAAATTTCAAATTCAAAATTTGAAACGAGAGGGTTGTGCCTCTCCTTCTTCATTGAATGTGCGCTGTGCTAGCTGGTTGGCTAGCACATGGCTAGCTGGAGTGATGCTCTTGCATCATTTATTAAAGGCTTCAGTGAAGTGTAACTCCAGGGGTAAAAAAAAACTTGATAGGGGAAAAAAATCGAAGGCCAAATTTCGGAGGACTTTGTCTGAACGTTGGTCCCATGCTAAGGTAAAAAGGGACTAGAAGCAACCAACCCTCAGACTTGGTGTTCATGCAATATATTGTGTAGAAAAGCATAGATCGGGGTGCTAAAGGGTGATTAAGCCCATGGTTTCTAGCCATGGTTAGGTGGATCATGGTTTGAAGGAAGCACCTTTGCAGATCTTGATTTTTTGTATCAGCTAAGGGGGATGAAAGCGGTTTTTTTTTAGGGAGCCCTAACTTTCAGCTCTGATATTGAATTGGGGTGAGATTTTAGTCGTTGGAAAGCCGATTCAGAGGAGAATGACTTGGAATCAATCTATTTTGGATAAATGTTATAAGTGATATAATTTTCTTCATGAATTAAACAGAAAAGGTACCTGCAAATTTAATTGACAATTTTGTATAATATGTATAATTATAACCAGATGATTTCTTGCGGGTTTTTCAAGATTAGAGGTATAATTAGATCAATTCTAGAATAGGATCAGATGTTAGAGTCATGGAATCCTGATAAAGATTACAAAATTTGGATGAGATAATAAAGAGCTACAGAGAAACTAATTGAAAGGTGGACAAATAACTCAAGAATAGTGGAACAAAAGTATTAGTCAACAACCACAGAATCTGAATAAATTGCAGGCACTACAAAATAAAGAACCCTCACATAGGATATGAAGCTAGTAGGTTAAATATGTCATCCATGGGAAGAAAAGGAAATGTATGACTTCCTATCCTTAAAGGAGGAGAGGTGTAGAGAGTTGCACAGATTAAGTGTGAAAGATATCCACTCATGATATCAGAGTTCACAGTGGAAAGCAAGTTTCCAATGAAGAGAATTGGGAATGATCTCTCAGTTGAAAATTGTCACTGAATGAAAATGGACTTCCATTGAGAATGGTATTAAATGTGAAAGGTATGGTTTCATAGGGAAAGGTTAATGAAATGACCTAATGGACAAATAAGGAGTAATAGTGTTTGATTCAAGAACATTATAGTAGAGTGATGGAATGTTTGAGCTACTTCATTCCAGGGTGGTGGAATGTTTCATAAAGGTAAAGTTGGATGTGACTGCCTAGGAGAGGCTGCTGAAAATAGAACACACTTGTTGGATTGCAGAATGGCCAAGTGGAACTTTGATGGAAAGTGTTCATACTGGGAACCATAGTGCAGATGAGTAGAATGGGAGCACACAAGGAAGCAAGGTGTTAAGCCCTAATATTGTCTCATTACCCCTTAATTGGGGCATATTAGACTAGTAATGTTATTTTATTTATGTCGGCTTTAGGCCATTAGTTGTAATTATACCTCCTAGTCTCCTATATATACCAAGGAGACATTTTCATTTTGAATCATCTTGTACTTGAACATTTAAGTGGGGTAAAAGGAGGTTTCCCCCTTGAAGAGGATTATCATCTGAAATTCTCTCTTTTTCAAGGTGTTGAGTACTCTTTCTGAATATTTTCTATGCTATATTGATATTTGGTTCTTAACATATGGTATCAGAGCTCAAGGTCTTGGGATTTCGCTACTACATCTGAGACACCGTGGAATTTTTTCTATAACTTTTTTTATATAATGTTTCAAAAGGAACGTCTTGGAGGATATTTAGTAGACGGATAAAGGTACATTGGTTTAAAAATTCAGCTCGTAAGGCATTATACTTTAGGAGATACATCCTATACAAGATAGGGTTATGGAATCATCCTGAAATGTGTCATTGCATAATTTTTTCTATAAAACATTTTCTGTAATGTTTCAGACCCTGAACTCTGGAGACCATTTACAAAAATTATTAAGGTATTTGTGGTAAAAATTTCAGCTTCTGGGTCATCTTAAATTTGTAGATAAACCTTGTGGAAGATAAGGTATCTGACTAGTCCTATTGACTAGTCTCAAGAAGGTGTTTTAGGTAAAACAATTATAACTTCTTTCTAGAGTATCCAAATTGAGTGGGACTAGTTTCATTGGATCGTGGATAGTCTATAGTATTTTGGGTGTGATTTTTAGAATTCGATATCAATTATTTTGTGCGGGGCATGCTATACAAATGAGATCTCCTGGAAAGGCCAAAAATCAGCAAGTTGTGAGGAAGTTACCGTAAATTCCACTTGGCACATCCAATTTTGATCAGACCTATGGAATTGCAGAGAAGAAATATTAGAGAACTACCTAAAAGAAAGTTTCATACCCAGAAGGGCTGAAACTTGGGAGATACAACAGAAGAAATATTGTCTAGCAGAACCACCTCAAAATCAAGGTTCAAAAGTGATACTTGGCCAACATGCCACCCAAAAAGGGAACTTCTACACCAAA
>ML782946.1:162082-203184 GCA_009831015.1 Picea engelmannii
AATGAAGTTAAAATGCATATGCATTAGTAGGCATGCTGACAGTGAGTGATTGGTGCATATGGATGTGTAATTGGGCATATGCACATGCTTGGATATGCATATAACATGCTTGTGAACTTAGAATAGGTTATTATTATGAAAATTGAGTATGAGTAATGATGGATTATGCATTCAGGAAAAATGATATAGCATGGTTAAATATGTGGATGTTGTTGTTGTTGTAGCTTATGATTTCCATCTATGTGAAGACCCATGAGGGTGGAAAGAATGGTGATAAAAATGATGAAGGAAGAAGCTTGTGAGCTTCTACAAATATCAGTTGATCAGATAGCAACGAGTAGGTTGATAACAATCATGTAGGTATGCATTTAGTTTCTTTTTATGCATAGATGTTGAAGGGGATTGAGGTAAGAATTCCCTTAGTTAATTTTCAATATTTAAATTGATATGTAATGGCCAAAGACCTAGAGTATGTAAATTTTGTTGATACTAGAATGTATTTAGATAAAATTTTAGTTGCATATTATGTTATGATTGGTTATGGGATCATAACTGGGTTAATTCAGAAGACACACTCCTTCTATAATAATGAAAATCAATAGAGCTAGTCATGTGTGAGACCATAATATGGTTGGATATGGAAGGGCTATACTGCTATGTGAGTGCTCAATAGTATATACTATGTAGTTGATGTTTGGATTGCAACCTCTTTGTCAACACTGAAGAGCACTTAAGAATTATATTCTTAGTGTTGTGTTTGGGTTGAAAAAGAAGGTATCCAAATAGTCAAGCAAGCAGTAGGAAGTTCACGGCTGATGTGTTGAGGCATTGGCCAGACCTTCCAACTCAACTTGGTGAATGCATGGCATAGTTGTGTGGTATTATGTAGTCAACACAAGGATGCATTGTGTAAATGGGGCCATTAGTATTGGTACATCGATTGTTATTTTATTTAATAATTAATTGTTGCATTATGAAAATCCTGTGGTGCTAAGAATACATAATGATGGATAGATGCATTATATTTAATATAAATACTAGTTGAAGGTGATTGGATTGATGTTGTTAGAATTCCAAGATCAGTTTTGGAGCTATTAAAAATGTAACAAGTGATAATACAGGAATCATTGAATGCATTTGGTTGAATGCATGCATGTATTATATAACATAGAAATGATTATGATAACAACTAAAATGATGTGACTATTGCTAACTCATGAAGTTTAAAACCCTTTTGCAACTGTTAGATATTACAACAAGGAAGTTGCAGGTTAAAAAAAAGCTACATAATGATAAATTACAAGAAATCTATGCCGAGGGGACAGAGTGATAAAAATATTTCTGGATAGAACAAAGAAAATATTGGTTGATAATACATGCATATGTAATGATGAGTTTGTTCCAATTGATAGTTGGATTAATAGAAGTGACTGAATTATAGTTGTAAACATTTTTCAGATCACTTTGTGAATTTGTTTTGAATCGTTACCATGAATATATATATATATATATATATATATATATATATATATATATATATATATATATATATATATATATATATATATCTTGTACATGAGATATTGACAATTTGTTTGGCCGAGGAATGTTGAAATTGCAGGAAGAAAGGGTCTTGGATATGGAAGTATTGTAATCCCATAAAGAATACCAATTTCTATTGCTACAAAATCCAAATTATTATGAGTAGAAGCTCATGTCTGGGAGTTTTATTTTCCTGTATAAAATCAATTTTAGAAATTAATAATTACAAATTGCTATGTTATGCTCACATTTTGTGTGATCAAATGAAAGGTTGATAAAATTACAATTAGAATGGTCTTGGATATGGTAGGGATGTAATCCCATAAGGAATACTGATATCTACAGCTATAGAGCCAAACATTATGAGAAGAAATCTCATGCTTTGAAAATTTTGTTTCCCTGTATAAAATATATTTGACATTTATGATTGAAAATGGTTATAATGATATCTCATGATGATTGTATGTGTATAATACATATGAGATGTTGGATATGCTATACGGAAAGCATGGAAAGGGATATTGTTGTGACATGAGAACCCTGTGTCCCTAGAATTCTTCTTGTGCAAGGAATCCTTGGTTAGGCAAGATGGATTGCATGGGGGACTATATAGAAGAGAAGGGGATGCTTGAGCCTGGGCCTGGAAGGAAAACAATGAATGTTGAGGATCTAGAAAATTACCATACTATGAGGAAGAGAAGAAGGTGATGTTGTAACAAATGAATGAAAAAGGCATAGAATGAAGAAAATCCAATGGACTTGTTGCAACTGGAGTTCTAGAAGCCACAACTTTGAAACTTCTTGGCTGAGTGCACCGGATCCTTGGGGAGAAGTGGAACAACCTGAGGGACTGCATGGAAGAGAAAGGGGTTCATTTCTTTGGGTTGTGCAGGGATGAGAGGGAAGGAGAGATTGTTGGCTAGAACTGTTGCTAGGAATATAAATTAGGAAGATCAGTATACATGTTTTTGTCGGAATGCCTATGGATACATGTTTAATGTTAGGAAAGAGTGCCTATGTATATAATATTGGGTTGGATTAGCTATGTGGATTAAGGCCAGAGGGCCCATATTTATAATGTGAATAACATTGGAATGGTGTTGTGCACTGAGGACAGTGCCGAAATAAGGGTAGGGGGATGTAACATCCCGATTCTAACCCTTATGAACTAAGAATGTATTATGTAATTATAACTTAGGATAGTGAGATAGTAAAGTTGAAAAAGGGCCAGAGTGCCTAGGAAATGTAATACTTCATATACATTAATAAAATACATCATTGGATACAAGAAAAACAAGGAAAAAAGAGATAAGGGGCTATGATTCCGTGAGAGAAGGGGGCTTGTGGGGCTAAGTATTATTATTATTATTTTCTTTACCCATAATTTATTTTATGGAGAAAATGGGTTATATGATATTCTTGGGAGAGAGACCATCTGACTCTTGTCTTCATGTAATTATTTAAACATCCCCTGGGGGATGTTTGGGGTCATTCTTCCCCTGGTTCATCTTCTTCCCCTTGTTCTCTTGTCCTTCATTCCTCTTTACTCTCTCTAGCTATTTTGTGTGTTCTTAGGCTAAGCATCGAAACAAATGTTAGGAATAGGAGAGCCATTGTTGAATGGTTGTAATAATTTACTGATCATTTAATGAGGGAATGGATGCCCACGTGCATGAGCTTGATGGTAGTTCGGATAGAACTATCCACAAATGAGAATCCTTGGAGTTTCTAGTAGGGAGATTTCCTGACCAGTAGCACTAGAGCCCTAGAGAGAAATGGAATAACATCAAGGACTGCATGGAAGAGAAAGGTGTTCATTTCTTTGGGTTGTACACGTTGAGGGGGAAAGAGAGCTAGAAATTCAAATTTTTTGTGTGGTTGGGAAACTTGAGAGCTAGTTAGCTAACTGTTATGTGTTTAGACTTGGCCTAGGAACCGTCCTTGTGGATTCATAGTCTTGGATCAGGGGTGACCTGTTGTTGAGAGTAAAAGAACAACAATGTCTATGGTTTCGAGGAACGTCCTTGGTCTGGAGCCAGTTCGTGGAAATTTACTTGCAAAGATAAGAGATCTTTGTATTTTCTGTGTAATGTTTATTTCCATTGTGTATTTAATTATCTTTGAGATATCTATTTATAATGTGCATGTCTATTGGTTATTTGTTGTGCGTGGCACGTTGTTTATCTCCTTTATGATGTAGAATGGATCTTCTTTAATGCATGTGGTTCTTTCATGCTTGATTTCAGATTAAATGTTGCTAGAATTTGTTGGGTATGTGTTATATTGTTTGCATGTGTGTGTGTGGGCGCGTCAGGTTCAACAAATGCATCTGGTTTCTTTTTCTATTTTAGCGGATTTTGCTATTTTTAGCAGTTTTCTAAATTAATCTCGTATTAAGGGATTAGGGTTTTGGTAGCTACAAAATACCTAAAACATTGTATATATTGTATGACAAATGGTGAAATTAATACGATGAAGAGTTGAAGGGTGCAACACCAAGGAAGGTTGGTTTTCTCTCGGTTAAGGGTTTCCAATGTAAATATTTGTGTACTTTGTGTATGAGCCATTGATTAATTTATGTTTTTCTTAAGAATCTGTATGTGTTTCTTTACTTCACAGGTTTAAAACTTACATGTGGTATCAGAGCTCGTTTTTGGCTTCATGGGGATGCCTTTGTTGCTGACAGTTTGGATCCGTCTTGATAGATCAAGTTTATCTTGGGTCTGTGATAAGCCTAGGTTTAGTGGGAGATTTTACAGTGGTGATTCGAGTATAAAAAGAGGAATGGCGAGCTCTTCTAGAATCAATATAGAGAAGTTCAACGGTAAAATATTTGAGCTATGGAAGCTCAAGATGGAGGACCTTCTTGTAGATAAAGAACAATGGATCATTGTAGATCCTCGTACATAGCCTATTGGTATGTAGTCTACTGGCACACGGTCTACTGGTGCACAACCTACTAGTACACAAACTACTAGTACACAACCTACTAGTATGCCGAAGGAAGATTGGGAGAAGTTGGATAGAAGCGTAAGGAGTACTATTTGACTCTGCGTGGAAGATTATGTGTTGTTGAATGTCTCAGGAGAATCTACAGGAAAGGAACTATCAAATAAGTTATGGAATTTGTATCAACCAAAGTCCCTCATAAACAAGTTGTTTCTTCGAAACAAGTTGTATCATATTAGGATGGAAGATGGATATTTTGTGACAGAACATCTAAATGTCTTTAATACTCTAGTATGTCAACTGGTATCTGTTAATATTATGATTGCAGAAGAATATAAGTGTATTACTTTTTTATGTTCTTTGCTAGACTCTTGGGATAATATGGTTGTAGCAATTTGTAGTACCACTCAATATACATTGAAGTATGAGGATGTAGTAGAATCCTTGTTATCTGAAGAGATGAGGCAGAAAAACATGGATAGTTAGAGAACATATGCTTTATTTGTAAGAGGTATTACCCAAGACAAGAATCCTGGTAAGTATTCAAGGGAGGGGGGGGGGGGCGAGATCTGAATATACTAGTAGATCTAAGTCTCGAAGAAAATATTTGAGGAAATGCTGGAAGTGTGGTAAAACAGGGCATTATAAGAAAGATTGATAATATCTCTTCAACAGAGGATCTGATAATATCTCTTCAATAGAGGAGAAAACCTCCATTGAAGAAGGAGGTGATGTTTACCTGACATCTACAAGTAAACATGAAAACCATGGTGTATGGTTGATCGAATCAGGTGTGTCATATCATATGAATCCTCACAGGGAGTGGTTTTATGAATATGAAAAATATGATGGTGGTGATGTATTCCTAGGAGTTGGCTTGATAGACAAAATCATGGGACGTGGAAGGGTTAAGTTGTTGCTAAAATATGGAAGGATTAGAACTCTCCCTGGGGTTCTGCACATTCCAAATCTAGACAGGAGCCTAATATCTATAAGAAAGTTGGATTATGTAGGAGTGTATACTGTATTGGCTAAGGGAACTTGTAAGATGGTACGAGGAGAAATGGTGTTGATTAGGGGAGTTCGGTGTGGAACTCTATACAAGTTGTTGGGAAGCACTTATACTAATGGGTGGAACCGCTCTTTTGTCCCTAAGTAGATAAATAAAGAAGATAAGACCGCTATTGTCCTTGCAAATAAGACCATGTTGTGGCATCAAATACTGGGGAATATTGGAGAAAAGGGCCTTCGAACACTACACGGTAAAGGTATGATTGAAGGTATGTCTAATTACACTTTGGATTTTGATTTCTGTGAACATTGCATACATGGTAAGCATTACAAAGGGGATCTTAGAGTTGATACACAGTGATGTGTTTGGACCTATGCCTATTCCATCACTAGGTAAATTTGTGTATTATGTTTCATTCATAGATGATTTCTCAAGGAACACATGGATTTATTTTCTTAGAAAGAAATCTGAGGTATTTGATAAATTTAAAGAGTTTAAGTCTCTGGTAGAAAACAAGACAGAGAAGAAAATAAAGGTATTGAGGACAAATAATGGTGGAGAATTATGAGGAAATGAATTTGAAGAATTTTGTAAAAAGTGTGGTATAGCAAGGAAAAAGAATACTCCATACAAACCTCAATAGAATGGAGTTGCAGAAAGGATGAACATGACACTGATGGAAAAAGCAAGGAGCATCCTTAGTGGTGTTGAGTTAAGACATGAATTATGGGCAAAGGTAGTGGGTACAACATGTTACCTGGTCAATCGATCACCCTCATTAGTGTTGGATGATAAAACTCCACACGAGGTATGGATGGGTAAGAAACCCTCTCTTGAACATCTCAGAGTGTTTGATTGTGATTATTATGTACATTTTCCAAAGGAAAATAGGAGTAATATGGATAATAAAGATGAAAAGTGTATCTCTATGGGTTATAAAGATGGTGTGAATGGTTATAAGCTTTGGAACCTATAAACTAAGGATATTGTTTATAGTTAGAATGTTGTTTTTAGAGAGGTGAAAGATGTTCCCAAACATGAACTCCTACCAAGGCAAAAAGAACCTGAGAAAATAGAGTTTGAGTTGGATGATGAAAAATATGAATCAACTAAAGAAGATGAAGCAGAAGAAGAAGAACCTCATACCCCAATATTGAGGAGATCAGTGAGGGAAAGAAGGTTATCAGAAAGGTATATCCCACCTGATTTTTTCTCTAATTTTGATTTTTCTATCATTGATGATGATCCAAAAACTATCATGGAAGTAGTGAATTCAGAGGACAGTAAACTCTAGAAGAGGGCCATGGTTGAAGAATGGATGCCTTGGATAAGAATGAGGCATGGGATCTAGTTGAGTTGCCAACTAGAAGAAAATATGTTGGTAGAAAATGGTTGTTTAAGAAGAAGTTTAATGCATAAGGAAAAGTGGAGAAATACAAACCTCGGTTAGTAGAAAAAGGTTATTCTCAGGTAGAGGGAATTGAATTTGGTGAGTTTTTTTCTCCTGTTGCCAAGTTAACTACTATTAGATTTATTTTATCTATTATTGTTTCTTTTGATCTTGAAGTGGAATAGATGGATGTGAAGAAAACATTCCTACATGGGGATCTAGAAGAAGAAATCTACATGAAGTAGCCAGAAGGCTTTGTAGTGAATGGAAAGAAAGAGCTAGTGTGTAAGCTAAATAAGTCACTATATGGTATGAAGCAATCACTTAGGATGTACCAAAATTTTGACACATACATCCTTGGATTTGGATTTTTGAGAAGCAGGGATGATCACTGTGTATATCCAAAGCAGGTTGGTAATCACTTCATTTATGTAGTGTTGTATGTTGATGACATGTTGTTGGTAGGAAATAACATGGATGTTATCAAGGAGGTGAAATTGCAACTATCCTCCAAATTTAACATGAAGGATCTCGGTGTTGCTAACTTTATTCTAGGAATGGAGATTAAAAGAGATTGTGCAAACAAGAAACTCTCGTTGAATCAAAGAAAATATGTTGAGATGATATTGCAGAGACTTAATATGCATGTAAGCAAACCGGTCAAGGTTCCTATTACTATAGGTGTAAAGTTATTTGTGAATCAGTGTCCCAAGACACAGGAAGAAGAAGAGGACATGCCCCATGTTTCATATGCCAGTGCAGTTGGTAGTTTGATGTATGAAATGGTCTGTATAAGACATACATTGCACATGCAGTGGGAGTTTTGAGAAGGTATATGTCAAAACTAGGGAATGAGCATTGGACAACAGTAAAGAGGGCCTTCAGGTATGTGTGTGGCACTACTAGTTATGGATTGTTCTACCAAGGAAGAATAGGATTAGACATAGTGGTGCACATACATGTTAAATTTTTAATTAAAATAAAGTACCAAGGTAAGTGTTTCTCTTCCCTAGGCGCCTAAGGGGGAGAAAGTCCTGAATGTGGGTCCTAGTCATTTAATTTGTGAGATGCAAATTAAAAGGTGACTTTATGATTAAAGTGAGGGTGAGTGAAGAGACACCAAATCTCAACCACCCATCTAATCTAATCTCAACCGTTAGATTAGAAAAATCCTGACCTTCCCTCATGAGGTTGATTAGGGAAAGAGGGCACACCCATTCTTGCTGAAAGGTGGAGCTTCTTGTTGAGAGAAAAAGAGAGAGCAAGAGAAGGCACCTTTGGTGAGATGCCAAGGTCGAATCTTTGGTGAGATGCCAAGATCAAGAGACTCTTGGTGAGATGCCAGGAGAAGAGACTCTTGGTGAGATGCCAGGAAAAGGGACCTTTGGTGAGATGCCAAGGTCATATCTTTGGTGAGATAACAGAGAGCAAGAGAGAGGTCGAGCTGAGAAAAGAGACAACATTTGTTGAAGGAGAGCACACATCCCAAGGTAAAGAGAAGTACAGATTTCAGACAGCAAGGAATAACAGGCCGTACAATATGGATTTGTAGAGGTCGTACAACATGTAATGTGCACAGAAATTGAGGAGGATAGCAGCTGCAATTTCTGAGAGTATTGGCATGCATTCCAAGGCTGCCATACAACATATGTTGGCACATAAATTGAGGTAACTGTTGTAATATATTTATGAGTGTATTTCTGTACAGTCCATATAGTTTGGCACAAATCTTGGGGACCGTACAACACGGTTCACAAGGAGTTGTTCATGTTGGGTTTTTCGTACAGTCTTAGCAGAGTTTTGGCATGAATTTTGAGACAGTATGTACAACATTAATTGCTGGGGCATCCGTACAGTTGTATGGATTTCTGGTTCAGAAATCGAGCAGCAAAGCTACAGGAATGTCCAGATAAGTTTGTGTAAATATCTGAAGATGAATATGCTGTAAAAGAATTTCTCAGAAGCTCATAAATAATACAAAGCCCTCTCTCACTGGTTTTCCCCTTGTGGGTTTTTCTAGGGTCGAAGTTAGACCAAAAATCTGTGTCTGTATTTTCTAAGTTTTGCATATTGCTGATATTTTATTTCTGCATTGAAAATGATTTTCAGAATCCTCATGTTTCAGTTCTGAAGTTTATTTTCTGTTAAGTTTTTATATGCTGAAACACCGTTGTTTCATATGCTGAAACACTGCTGAGTATATGTTGAAACAGTGTTGAGTATATGATGAAACAGTGCTGAGACATATGCTGAAATAGTGCTGAGACATATGCTGAAACAGTGTTGAGACATATGCTGAAACAATGCTGAGTATATGCTGAAACACCATTGTTTCATATGCTGAAACACCGCTGAGTATATGCTGAAACAGTGCTGAGTATATGCTGAAACAATGCTAAGACATATGTTGAAACAGTGCTGAGACATATGGTGAAACAGTGCTGAGACATATGTTGAAACAGTGCTGAAACTGGAGTTTCGACATTTAACTTTGACTGAAAAAATCAGTGAGAATGAAACTGGGTGGGATCTGAAATTTCTAACAATACATGGGTTTGTTGATGCAGACTAGGTTGGAGATCTGGAATGTAGAAGATCTACAAGTGGGTATGTGTTTAACCTATTTGAAGGAGAAATTAGTTGGATGAGAAAAAGATAGGATGTAGTGGTGCCCTCAACTACAAAAGTTGAATACATGGAAATGACGCATGCAAGCAAGGAAGCGGTATGGTTACAAAGATTTTGTTAAGGTATTGGGATGGTACAACAAACAATGAGATTAGATTGTGACAGTCAGAGTGCAATCTTCCTGGAAAATAACCCTGCTTATCATTCAAAGACAAAGCATATTGATGTCCAGTATCACTTTGTGAGAGACATGGTTGAAGAAAAGAAGGTGGGCCGGTTATTACTGGCCCACGGTTTTTAGAGACGCCCATGCCTTGTGTCGTAAGTGTATTATTTGTCAGAAAGCATCAGGGCGGTTATAGAAACCAACCTATCCTTTGCAGCCCGTTTCAGTAGACACTCCTTTTCAGCAATGGGGCCTTGATATCATAGGTCCAATCAACCCGCCATCCTCAGAACAACATAAGTTTATCATAACAGCCACATATTACTTTACTAGGTGGTCTGAAGTTGCCGCTTTAAGAACTGTGAATACCAGTTAGGTAATTGCCTTTCTAAATTCAAATATTATCACTTGTTTTGGTATCCCTGATTGTTTGGTATTCGATAACGCTTCTTACTTTTCCTCTCTTGAAATGAGTGAGTTCTCTTTGGAAAAAGGAATTAAATTGAAGTATTTTGTTGTCTATTACCCTCAGGGCAACGGATTGGCAGAATCAACAAATAAGAATTTGATTAAAATCATCAAGAGAACGGTGGATGAAAATCACAAAAACTGGCACAATGCACTGTTAAATGCGCTTTCGGATGATAGGGTAACACCAAAAACTAATGTAGGTAACTCCCCCTTCTTTCTTGTTTATGGCAGAGAAGCAATTCTGCTACCACACATTCTTCTTCCTTCACTTCAGTTATCGTAGAAAATTCAAGAAGAAGACTGTCCCCCTTTGGAAAACCAAATTAACGCTTTGATGAAGCTAAAAGAGGTAAGAGCCCAAGCTAAACGTAAGTTAGATCAGCATCAACTAGTAGTTAAAAGTTGGTTCGATTCTAACTCTGCCTCCGATAGGAATTTCGAAGTAGGTGACCTCATCTTGAAATGGGACAAACCGCATGAGGGAAAGGGAGAGCACACAAAATTTCAAAACTTATGGCTTGGACCGTTTTTAGTTGATGAGAAGTTGAGTCCCAGTTCTTTCAGATTGCAGAATCTAGAAGGACAGCCTGACACCTATCCGATGAATGGCCAAGCCCTGAAAAGATACTTCGCTTGATGATAACCCTTTGTATACTATGTACATACTTTTTCTTTTGTTTTCTTTTCTTTTGTTGTTTTGTGTTTGATTTGTCCTTTGAGTTTATCAGTTTGTGTTTTCGGAAATACACATACGTGCATGCTGAACTATTCGGACAAAGAAAACAAAAAATCCCTTCACTGAAATAACCACTAAGGAAATTGTATAAACATTAGTTGTATACTTCTGAAATTTACATCTGTCTTGACAAAACTATTGTTTGAAAGAGGTTAATTGATTTCGATCTCTAAGTAAAGCTTGCCATGATCATCTATTGTCTTTTCACGTTGTCCCTATTCCTTAAGGGAATGAATCAGAAGATGTCTCCCTGCCTTAGAAAGTTGGTTCCGTAAATGAAACATCTCTGGATATTAATAAAGGACAGGTCTAAAAAATTCTGCTGAGGTCTGAAAAAATATGTTAAAATATCATAATTTTCAGCGTCACCCCAGTCAACTATATATCTTTGAAAAACAAAACAAATCATTAATAGAGCTATGGGAAGTGCTTGTAAAGCCACCGGGATGCTGAACAGGTCTGCTGGCAGTGGGTAAATGCATGCATGGCACCAAGACAACTTCGTCGGGGTACTGAATAGGCCCGCTGGTAGCGAAGCAATGTCGGGTATATGAGAATTGGAAAAAATAAGAAACCTCTTAACCTTAAACTGTCCTTTATTCTGATCCAGAACTTCTTGGCATGATACGGATATCAGAGTGGGTTAAATGGCAACCCTGTCGAGGCTATGGACGCCTGCTGGCAGCAGTGGCTCTGTCAACAATATTGGAGATTTTATCTTTAATATCATGGCTCTCTTGTCTTAAGGCTGTTATCAGCTTTCATCCTTTAAACATTGCTAGAATATTTGGTTAATGATGATGTTTACACGATTTTCTGGTTGTTATTTTTGAGTTAGAATTTTTCTCATTATCCCAATCTGAATTTGTTCTTTTGGAAGAGATAACTGCTTCTACGAGTGTGTCGCCATTGTTGGCATCCAATTCACATTTTTCTACTGTCCTTATAAGTTGCCTACACCAGTGTCTTGCAAACCTTGATTTTCATCGCAATTCTCGATTAAAATGACACTATTGTTTTTGCGCTATTTGCACACTTACCTTTGTTATTGTTTTAACGACTGCAAGCGTGAAAAATTGGTTTTCAAAGTCACATTAAAATAGTCACTGAATTGTTGTAATCATTCTTGTTAATATGCCCATTGTGTTTCCAATTTACTTATCGTTATACAGTTGGCAAGACCCCTTGATCTGTACTCATTTGGCATTCTTTGATTGATTATATAATTTTGTTTTATGAGTGATTGAGTTTGTGATGCATTGATGATTGGATTTATATGTTCTTTGATCGATTCACTTGACACATTGGTTCCATGAAAACAAATTTGTGTTGTGGTAAGACCCTTGGTATAAATCGTTTCATACAACACATAGTTCATATAATAAAACCCTTGATGTAATTTCGATTTATTGCTTTGGTTTTGAAACTATGACTATTGCTCGCACGAATGTTTAATCCACTTACCATTGATTTCATTGGTTGATTGAATGGCATAGTTTTTAACACATATGCAATAGTGGATTGAATAGTAATATGCGTCGACGATTGTACTGTGTATATGACTGTTGTGCATGTATTGAACTAGCTCCACCACCTTTGCACGATCTGTCATTAATGTTTTCCCCTACCCCGGTTCACCTTTGCTAGTTTTGGGTAAGCCTGTGAGCATTCTACCCCTGCGTATGATGTCTTCAAACTCTAGCCTATTCACTTCACTCACCGTGTGCTCCTGTCTATGGCACCGGTGGTGCGCATAGAGCCAAACGGTAGTCAAGCTTTGTTACTGTTCGATGATGCTCGTAAGGATTTAGAAGACAGTGGTTGGCTTGAATTTATATAGAGGTTCGAGGGCTTCAACCTTACGGTTGCACAACAATTCGCCCTCACCTTTGATAGGTGTAGGGATAAAGTAGGTGACATTCAACTTGAAATCAATGAAGAATTCATAAGCTCTGATACAGGATTGGCAGCCACAGGCGAGCGATGGTTTAAAAACTCCAAAGTTGATGAGGTGTCATGGCCATTGCTATTCGTATCAAGGAAGGTTGTCTCCTGTGATAAAGGTATGCCTATTTCCACCCTTAAACCCAGGTGGCACGATCTTTTGGTAATAGTGAAACAATTTGTGACCTGTGAAGGTCGGTATGGCTTGGTTTTTCTGTATCACCTCCGGTTATTGATGAATTTCATGGGCTATCCTTTGAACATGCCACATTACTTCTTGAGTAGTATTTACAAGATGGCTAAGAGGTTCAAATGTGAGAAGGCTGATAGCAGCCTGTTTCACCATGGCTTGATTAGACTCATCATTGTCCACCATTTGAACCTTCATGGCGATAATTGGAAAGCCTTTCTGTCTAGAAATGGCTTTGCTGGTCCAGAGTCTATCCAAATCGATAAAGCCGTGGTTAGTGAAACTATGGTTGGGCCACCCGTGCCTTTCCATGTCCTTCTACCCCCTGCCAAACCCTCGGTTTTCCCTGACATCGACCTACCTGACATCATAATAGACAAAACTAAGGCTGTAAAGAAGCCTGTGAGTAAGAGAGTCAAGGGTAATCCTACTATCGACAACAAGGGTAAGAAGAATACTCAATTGATATCCAGACTTTCCCAGAATAAACCTAAGATGAACGTCAACCAAAAGCCCATAGTTCTGAGTGAGGACTCGGACTCTGATATCGAGCATTTTCTGGCTGAAGAGTACCCCTATTCCCATGGCCTATGCTCCGAGAAACCCTATGACTATGTTTCTAATTTACCCCCGTGCCTAAAGGAAAATCGTAACTATCCAGGAATCAAGCTACATAATGAAACCCTCAGTGATTTAAACAAACCCTCACCTACAATTTCAAAACCTGAGCCGTCATCATGCATCCAATGCAATGTGTGGCTTGAGCGTTATTACAATGACATTCCCTTATTGCAATCAAAGATCAAATCTTTAGAGAACCAAGTGACAGTGTTGTCGAGAGAAAGGGACAAGCTTCCAACTAATGACAAGAAACAAAAAACCACTAGTTCGATCGTCTTTAGGAATGTCAAATCGACAACAACCTTCATCAATTCCAAACTATCATAATCGAAGCCGTTTCTTATTGTCCAGGTATGAATTTCAATATGATTTTTGCTCTGTAAGTTTGCTTGAATTATTGTAACATATTCAGTTTTGCTTTCAAGTTTGCTCTATTCGTTTTAACACATTTGAAATGATTATGTTTCATGTACAGTAGATTCATTTTACCAAACTCAAATGTAGCTATGATTTGGTTATGCGATTTGGTCGTGCCCAGTTTAGCAATTGATTGGTTTTGACTGGGTTTGATTCGTTTTAGAATAATTTTGTTGGTTAAGTTAACGAAATCAATGGGGTTTGCTTTCGCTTGGATTTTAATTGCATCTGACCTATACACAAGATTTTTATGCTAAAATTAGAACATGGTTATGTTTTTGATTTGATACAATTCTGTTATAGTTGGATGCCATCGGCTCTGATTTAGTTCTTATGATTTGATTTTGAAACGATTTCATAGGATTGAATTGGTATGATATTTTATGAGTGTAATGCATCATTATTAGGGATTGGTTTGATAAATATGATGTAGTCTATCAAATTAGAAAGATGACTTTGTTTTGTATTAAATCAACATTCTCGTTTGGATTTGGATCACATTCGATCTGTGCAAAAGATCTCTTCACTAAATTCATGGAGCTGTGTTGATTCATAATGATTGTATCGACCTCAAATTATTTCGATTCGTTCCTGTTTGATTTGATTTACAAACGATTTCTTGTATGAGTTGGATTGGTATCGAAAATAGGTTTGATGTTGCTCTATTGGTTTTGATTTAAAAAAAAATGATTTTGTTAAACTCAGATCGACATATTTTGTCTATGTTTAATTTATATGAAAAACTCGGTTAATAGTTCATTTTGAAATTGGTTCAAGTGATGATTTCGTTGACTATCAATCGATTCTGTCTACTCCCAATTGGAAATAACAAACGTTTGACAAATCCCACGTATCCTATTATCAACTGATTAATTCAATTATGATTTCATTTGTTTAAATTTACATACAAGTTTTGATTTGGTTTGCAAATAGCATGATCGTTTGTATATGTTTAATACAGTTATATCAATTTGAAAAACGATCCTGTTGATTTCGTTTGTATTCGACAATGATTTTGTTGTTGGCTGAAGCAACTATGTGTGTCGATTTCAATTGGTTCATGAAAATAATTTCATTGTTGTCGAATTATATGAGAGATTCTGTTTACCCCGAATTGGTGATAACAAATTAAACATAGTGCATGCACCTTTGTTATCATTCGGTTGACCACGATTTATTTTGTTTTAATTTACATACAAGTGTCGATTTGAATGATGCTTTTAGCAATAAAATATTTTTCAACAGTTTGAATATATTCTTTAAGATTCAATTTGGTTTTAAAACGATTATGTGTTCAATTTAGACCAGCTACAGAATCGCAAGATTCTGTAGCTAGTCTTAGAAATTCGATTTTTGTCAATTTTATCAATAAAATATCCTCTAATATTGTCTATTCTTATCCTTGTTCAGGTGCATATGAATTACCATGATCAATTGGGTATGTTCTAGCAGTGTAGGAGATACTTTGGATATGGTTTTTGTTTTAGGTTGTTAGTTTAGTCAGACTTGGGAGATTATCTCCAGATTTTCTATAAACTGTTTTGATAATTCCCATAGGGATGTTTTACCCTGTGGGAGGTCATTAAATACTTGTCATTTTTTGTAATAAATCCATCATTATCACTGTGGGAGAACCAGATTATGGATTTATGATTCAGACTGAGATGAAAGTTGATTTCTTGTAACAGCTTTCGCTTTCAATATATCAAACTTTTGTTTCGGGTTCTTTGCATATCAGAGTGCAATTAATTATCGACTACTTTAGCTATCATGATTAATTACATATTGATGTGATTTGATTTATATGTTATCCATATTTGATATCTCTTATTAAAAAAAAAAAACACAACAATTACTCTATTTCAATTTAATGAATACAAGTTTATCTTTTTTGTTACTTGAATTGTTATGCACAAATTGTTGCACACAGATTTATCTAATTGTGATGGTTTGTGAATCATAAAATTGTTGTTATATTTTTATGTCTTGTTTGTCCTGTCATTTATCTTTGAAGAGCACAATTGCTTCTTGTTTACGAGAAGCTCGTGGAGAATCTGGTGCGGGTTTTCTCCCACCGAACAGCTTAATCAACCATCATACACAGGACAAACCTGAAGCATTACTTCAGTTCAGTTTGTTATATTTTGTTTAATAGTTAATTAGTTAGTATAATATAAGTAGTTTAGATAAATATATTAGTTTAGATACATAGTTAGAATTATTTTTTTAATTGCTTAGCTTAGATAGTTTTTCAGTTTATTTCTTTTTCATAAAATTATATATAAAAAAAAAAACAATAGTTTCGTTGTCTTAGGACAGATTACAAATGAGTTTTGCAAGTTTTCATTTAAATCTGTAATTTGTAAATATTTTACATTTGTGATTAAGATTTAATTCTGTTAGTAGTTAGATGTTTAATTTCGTAGAGTTATTATAGTATTAGATAGTGAATTGTATATATAATAGTTTAGATTTGTTTAGTAGTTTGTTTTAATTGTCATTTTTCATTTAGATTAGTTAATTTAGAGTAGTTTTCTTTTTGTTTTCTTAGGACTTATATCGGTTAACGGAGCCACTAAAACCGTCAGGGTGGGTTATCCCAAATGACTTGGGTTATTTAAACAACCCTGGATCAGATCCACTCTTCCAGTTGGTGAGCGTTCATTTTCGCCTGTCAACAAATGGCGCTAGAAGGAGGGCCTAAAATTTATTAATGGCACGACGCGGTCGTAAGACTCTTCCACCACCTAATTGCTCACCTATAGTGACAAGAATTCATTTGAACGATAATATCCCCCTTCAAATAGAAACCACATCAATCGACGATCCACGAATCAAAGTTGAACCAGTAACCCCAAATCCTACAGGTGGTGACATACAAGAGATTGTCCACCAATCTCTCATAAGAACACATAGTGACTTAGCCCATTTGAGGCAACCAAATCGACTGTTGGACCAACCTTTAGATTTCTCTGATCTCAAAGAACAACTCAGAGGCACTAGCCTCACTCTGAACCCTACAGATCCAATCCTCACTCCTGTTGCAGGAGGATCTGGAATACCACCCTCACCACCTCCATCATCCCCTTCTTCTTCTAGAGAAGACTCTTCTCACGAAGGCAGTTTCCCTTCTCAGCCTTCCATACCCACTACACCAATGGCCAACCAGAACAATCCTGCTAGACCTTAGCTCGACCAGGATGCCGTAGCTATACCTGGAGCGCAGCATCCCTTACCTAAACATCCGGAGAAATGGATTCCCAATTTTGACTCTGACTCAAAGTAGATCGCTGACGATCACATTAAAAAGTTTATGTTAGCCATGAGACTCTGCAATGTCGAGCATGAAGATGTAGTATGTAGGTTGTTTCCCTATAATTTCAAGGGCAATACCTCTACATGGTACTTTACCCAACAACCCCATACCATCGTGTCTTGGGAGAAGTTTGAGTCATGCTTTTTGGAAAAGTTCGGAAACGGTAAGCCTCCGGAAATCCTAGTCATTGAGCTTTCAAACTTAAGGATGAACCCAAAAGAAAAAGTTAAAGATTTTAATCAAAGATTCTTAACACTTAAGAACTGAATCCCTATAGATTCCATGCTTGCCAAGAATCTCATAATAGCATACTATACTAAAGCATTGCATCAAAGTATAGCCATTTGGGTTAAACGATCTAAGAAAGCCACATTGTTAGAAGCCTTCGAGGAGGCCAGCGAGATTGAAAAAGACACACTTGTCTTTAAAGACACTGCTAGAAACAAAACAGAGACTAGTTCTTCTTCCAAAAGAATATCAAAATCCTCCCTGGACCTACTCAAAGTAAAACACAACCTGAAAACTTTGATTTAGAAAACTTAACTAAAGTTGTTCAAAAACTGTCCAACCAAGTTATAGATTTGAAAAGGATGACTGAAGAAGCTTCTTCGAGAAAAGTTCCTTACAAACCCCTGTTGAGGAAGCCTTTTCCCACCAACCGACCTAATCCAACCACCGAGGGCCTTAATCTAGAAAGTATGCAATACGCCCTTCAAACAATTTTAGAAGCCTAGGATAGCTTGATGCCTCCTGAGATTCCTGAGGAGGTAGTTCAACAAGAGACAATTCAAGAGGATGAGTCTTCTCCAAATATTTTTGGACACTTCTCGGATAGAATCTTTCAAGCTAACTTCGAGACGGTCCATCCCTATAATACTAGGAGTAAGACAACAAACAAACCTCCTGCCGAAAACACTACAACTTCGCCTCCAAAGCAATCTAAACCAGTTGAGACTAAACAGAGTCATGTGAAACCTAACTTAGATTATGACGTAGTTGAAGATCTTAAAAAGTTAAGGGCTAACATTTCTGTTTATGAGTTATTGAAATTTCCATCTTTGTTACAAAAAATGTTGCAAAACATCGCAGAGAATGGTAAAAATGGTAATTCAAACAAGGTTGTTCAGAACAAAGTTCCTCAAAAGAATTCCACAAAGAATAATCCTGATCCTCGTGATAAAGGAAGCCTCTCTGTAAATAATGTAAATAATGTAGATAAAGTAGCTTTATAAACTGCGAGTAAAAAGCCACAAACTACCACCCTTAGCACTCGCAGAAATGTACCTACATTTTTGTTAACTTTCGAAATCTTTAATAGAAACATGCACAATTGTATGGTAGAATTAGGAGCATCATTCAATGTGATTCCATGGTATGTGTGTCAGAAGAGTAACGCTGAAGTTGAACCCTCCACCTTAAAAATCATACAACTTGATTGGACTAGTGTTAAAGTTATGGGTGAACTAAAGAATGTGCTTATAAGATTATCATCTAACCCCAAAGTTCATCAAGTTATTGATATTATTGTTGTGGATATTACAGAAGTGTATGGTCTATTTTTAAGCAGGGACTGGTCAGAGAAGCTACACGGTTATTTCGCGACAGACTGGTCTCACCTATGGCTTCCAGAGAACAACAAGCCTAACAAGATCAAGGTAAATCGTGAATGCTACCTTAAGTTCACGGTCACAGATTTGAACGATCCCAATGAACCATTTACACCTTCTGCTGATTCACCTGAAGTACAAGGGATGGATACATTTTTCAGCAATTTCATGGCCGAGGCTTCAGCTATCACCAATCCAGAACAACAATCCGAGATTGTAGAATATGTCTAGCCAACAACTTCTACACAATAGTCTCATGTACCCGATAAAAATCAAATTTGGTCTCTTTATTTTGACAGGTCAAAGTCCAAAGAAGGAGCTGGTGCAGGTTGTGTTATTATCGATCCGATAGGTAGCAAAACATTGATTTCATGTAGGCTAGAATTTGAATGTACTAGTAACACTGCAGAATATGAGGCTTTACTGCAGGGTCTCAGAAAATCTTTAGATATGAACATTCAAAACTTGACTGTCTTTGGCGATTTTGAAATCGTGGTTAGACAGGTAAGAGATTCTATCCACTGTCTTTCTCTGCATCTTAAAAGCTACCAATCCGAGGTATGGAATTTAGTGAATAAATTTTCTGCTTTCATTATAAATTCTATTCCTAGATTTAATAACTTTGAAGTTGATCTATTAGCTAACATAGTTTGCAAACTCTTCCCTGTAGAATGTTTGTCCCCGGATGCATTCTCCATCAAAATGTTGTTCCGGCCATCCGTTCTCGACAAAATCATGAACTGCAAAGTCTTCGACGACGATCAGTAGATTATTATCTTTCTGCATATGGAAGAAACTTTTCAAGGCATGGTGATAGACGAACGCACACATGATGACAATTTGCGTGATTTCATAGTAATACCAGATCCGAGAACTCCTCAATCTTCATCGGACTTGGTAAATTCGATCCCTAAATCTGTAGTTAGATTAGAGAAATTTTATGATCTTCAAGATAAATTCAAAAAATCGGTCAACTGTACAACCAATAGTTCCTCATTATCATATGAAAAAGTAAACTGAGGGACTAAGGACAATCCGCAGTGCATTAATCTAGGGGTAGGATGTTCTGAACAAGAAAAACCTGCATTTGTTAAATTGTTCAAAGAATTTAAAGATGTCTTTGCATGGATGTATGATGACCTTAAAACTTTCGACCCTAAGATCATACAACATGTCATTCCTAAGAAACCCCAAACCTCTCCCTTTCAACAAAAATTGAGAAAAATGCACCCTAAGCTTGAACCAACCATCCAAAAAGAATTAAATAAACTCCTAAATGCTAATATTATTTTCCCTGTTAGACACACTCAATGGGTTTCTAACCTTGTCCCTATCTAGAAGAAAAGTGGGGAAATCCGACTATGCGTCGATTTCTGAAACCTTAATAGAGCGTCTGATAAAGACAACTATCCTATCCCACCCATTGAACAAATCCTTCAACATGTATCTTGTTCTAAGAGGCTATCTTTATTGGATGGTTTCTCGGGGTACAACCAAGTCCTGATGTCTCCTCTAGACCAACTTAAAACTACCTTCTGCACTCCGTGGGGCACCTATGCTTATCGAAAAAATCCCTTTGGATTGATTAATGTTGTTGCCACTTTCCAGAGAGTGATGGACATCACTTTCTGGGGCTTAATCAATCAGTCCATCGTAGTTTACTTAGATGATGTGACTGTATTTTCTAAAAACAAAACCGATCATCTAGCTCATTTACGAGTCGTTCTACAACAATGTCGTAAATACGACATTTCCTTGAATCCTAAAAAATCCATCTTTGCAGTAGAATAGGGTAAACTCTTAGGATTTATTGTGTCGAGAAAAGGGATGATTATTGACCCCGAAAGGACTCAAGTCATTTCAAAACTCCCCCCTCCTACATACAAAAAATCTATGTAATCTTTCTTAGGCTAGATAAACTTTGTAAGGAGATTCATCCCCAGTTTCTCTGAAATGGTCAGACCTTTACAGAATCTAATTAAGAAAGACGCCCAATATCATTGGGGACCCTTAGAAAATCAAGCTTTTAATGCAATAAAGAAGGCCATAATAGACACTCCTTCTCTCATGAGCCCCGACTTTTCGCAAGACTTTACGCTCTACACTTTTACTTCTGACCATTCCTACGCCACCATCCTAACTCAAAAGAACGCCAAAAACAAGGAAGTACCCATTGCCTTTATGAGCTCTTCTTTCAAAGGCGTGGAACTTAATTACCCAATGGTAGATCAACAAGCCTACACTGTTTTCAAAGAAGTCAAGCATTTCTGGTCTTATCTTTTGAAATCGAGGATGAAAGTTATTGTCCCTTACCCAGCCGTCAAGAACCTGTTAGTGCATAAAGAACTAGGAGAAAAGAGGGCTAACTGGGTTACCTCCTTGCTGGAGTACATCATATAAATTACCCCAGCTCAAATAGTGAGAGGCCAAGGGTTATGCAAGTTAGTTGTTGACTCAGCTGCAGGACAACAAGAAGAAAGCGATATGTCAAACTTAGGACAACACAATCAAAATGCAATCTGTTGTGCACAAAACTCTGCCAGTCCTTGGTATGACGACAGAAAATTCTATCTTGAACATGGGTCAACCCTCCATCACCTAGATCCCACTAAAATAAGAGCATTGAGATTAAAGTCTTCCTCCTTTCATTTGGTTAATGGTATCCTGTTTCGTGAAAATTTTGATGGTATACTGATGCGCTGTCTTGAGAAAGACGAAGCAGAAAAAGTCTTACTACAATTTCATCCACTAAAAGTCAGGGTGGGTTATCCCAAATGGATTGGGTTATTTAGAAAACCCCAGATCGGATCCACTCTTCCAGTTGGTGAGCATTCATTTTCGCCCGTCAACAAATGGCGCTAGAAGGAGGGCCTCAAATTTATTAATGGCACGAGGCGGTCGTAAGACTCCTCCACCACATAATTGCTCACCTATAGTGACAAGAAGTCATTCGAACGATAATATCCCCCCTCAAATAGAAACCACATCAATCGACGATCAACAGATCACATTTGAACTAGTAATCCCAAATCCTACATGTGGTGACATACAAGATATTGTCCGCCAATCTCTCATAAGAACACATAGTGACTTAGCCCATTTGAGGCAACCAAATTGATCGTTGGACCAACCTTTAGATTTCTTTGATATCAGAGAACAACTCAGAGGCACTAACCTCACTGTGAATCCTACAGATCCAATCCTCACTCTTGTTGCAGGAGGATCTGGAATACCACCCTCACCACCTCCATCATCCCCTTCTTCTTCTGGAGAAGACTCTTCTCACAAAGGTAATTCCCCTTCTCAACCTTCCACACCCACTATACCAATGGCCAACCAGAACAATCCTGCTAGACCTTAGCCCGACCAGGATGTCGTAGTTGTACCTGGAGATCAACATCCCTTACCTAAACATCCGAAGAAATGGCTTCCCAAGTTTGACCCTGAATCAAAGCAGATCGCTGAAGATCACATTAAAAGGTTTATGTTAGCCATAAGACTCCGCAATTTCAAGCATGAAGAGGTAGTCTGTAGGCTGTTTACATATACTTTCAAGGGAAATGCTTCTACATGGTACTTTTCCCAACAACCCCATACCATCGTGTCTTTGGAGAAGTTTGAGTTATGCTTTTTGGAAAAGTTTGGAGACGGTAAGCCTCTAGAAGTCCTAGTCATTGAGCTTTCAAACTTAAGGATGAACCCAAAAGAAAAAGTTAAAGACTTTAATCAAAGATTCTTAACACTTAAGAACTGAATCCCTACAGATTCCATGCTTGCTGAGAATATCATAATAGCATACTATACTAAAGCTTTGCATCAAAGTATATCCATTTGGGTTAAACGATCTAAGAAATCCACATTGTTAGAAGCCTTCGAGGAGGCCAGCTAGATTGAAAAAGACATACTTAGCCTTAAAGACACTGCTAGCAAAAAAACAGAGACTAGTTCTTCTTCCAAAAAGAAGATCAAAATCCTCCCTAGACCTACTCAAAGTAAAACACAACCTGAAAACTCTGATTTAGAAAAATTAACTAAAGTTGTTCAAAAACTGTCCAACCAAGTTATAGATTTGAAAAGGATGACCAAAGAAGCTTCATCGAGGAAAGTGCCTTACAAACCCCTGTTTAGGAAGCCTTTTCCCACCAACCAACCTAATCCAACCACCAAGAGCCTTAATCTAGAAAGTATACAATACACCCTTCAAACAATTCTAGAAGCCCAGGATAACTTGATGCCTTCTAAGATTCCTGAGGAGGTAGTTGAACAAGAGACAATTCAAGAGGAGGAGTCTTCTCCAAATATTTTTGGACACTTCTCTGATAGCATCTTTCAAGCTAACTTCGAGATGGTCCATCCCTATAATACTAGGAGTAAGACAACAAACAAGCCTCCTGCCAAAAACACTACAACTTCGCCTCCAAAGCAATCTAAACCAGCTGAGACTAAACAGAGTCATGTGAACCAAAACTTAGATTATGACATAGTTGAAGATATTAAAAAGTTAAGGGCTAACATTTTTGTTTATGAGTTATTGAAATTTCCATCTTTGTTACAAAAAATGTTGCAAAACATCGCAGAGAATGGTAAAAATAGTAATTCAAACAAGGTTGTTCAGAACAAAGTTCCTCAAAAGAATTCCACAAAGAATAATCCTGATCCTCATGATAAAGGAAGCCTCCCTGGAAATAATGTAAATAATGTAAATAATGTAGATAAAGTAGCTTTAGAAACAATGAGTGAAAAGCCACAAACTACCACCCTTAGCACTCGCAGAAATGTACCTACATTTTTGTTAACTTTCGAAATTTTTAATAGAAATGTGCACAATTGTATGGTAGAATCAGGAGCGTCATCCAATGTGATGCCATGGTATGTGTGTCAGAAGATTAATGCTAAAGTTGAAACCTCCACCTTAAAAATCATACAACTTGATCAGACTAATGTTAAAGTTATAGGCAAACTAAAGAATGTGCTTATAAGATTATCATCTAACCCCAAAGTTCATCAAGTTATTGATATTATTGTTGTGGATATTCCAGAAGTGTATGGTCTATTTTTAAGAAGGGACTGGTTGAAGAAGCTACACGGTTATTTCACGACAGACTGGTCTCACCTATGGCTTCCAGAGAACGACAAGCCTAACAAGATCAAGGTAAATCGTGAACGCTACCTTAAGTTCACGGTCACAGATTTGAACGATCCCAACGAACAATTTACACCTTCTGCTGATTGACCCAAAGTACAAGGGATGGATACCTTTTTCGGCAATTTCATGGCCGAGGCTTCAGCTATCACCAATCCAGAAAAAAAGTCCGAGATTGTAGCATATGTGCAGCTAACAGCTTCTACACAACGGTCTCATGTACCTGATAAAAATCAAATTTGGTCTCTTTATTTTGACAGGTCAAAGTCCAAAGAAGGAGCTGGTGCAGGTTGTGTTATTATCAATCCGACAGGTAACAAAACATTGATTACATGTAGGCTAGAATTTGAATGTACTAGTAACACTGCAGAATATGAGGCTTTACTGCAAGGTCTCAGAAAATCTTTAGATATGAACATTCAAAACTTGATTGTCTTTGGCGATTCTGAAATCGTGGTTAGACACATAAGAGATTCTATCCACTGTCTTTATCCACATCTTAAAAGCTACCAATCCGAGGTATGGAATTTAATGAATAAATTTTCTCCTTTCAATATAAATTCTATTCCTAGATTGAATAACTTTGAAGCTGATCTATTAGCTAACGTAGCTTCCAAACTCTTCCCTGCAGAAGGTTTGTCCCCGGATGCATTCTTTGTCGAACTGTTGTTCCAACCATCTGTACCTGACAACATCATGAACTGGAGAGTCTTCGACGACGATCAATAGATTATTATATTTCTGCATATGGAATAAACTTTTCAAGGCACAGTGATAGACGAACGCACACATGACGATAATTTGCGTGATTTCATGGTAATACCAGATCCGAGAACTCCTAAATCCTCATCGGAATTGGTAAATTGGATCCCTAAATCTGTAGTTAGATTAGAGAAATTTTATGATCTTCAAGATAAATTCAAAAAATCGGTCAACTGTACAACCAATAGTTCCTCATTATCATATGAAAAAGTAAACTGAGGGACTAAGGACAATCCACAGTGCATTAATCTAGGGGTAGGATGTTCTGAACAAGAAAAAGCTGCATTTGTTAAATTGTTCAAAGAATTTAAATGTCTTTGCATGGATGTATGATGACCTTAAAACTTTCGACCTTAACATCATACAACATGTCATTCCTATGAAACCCCAAACCTCACCATTTCAACAGAAATTGAGAAAAATTCACCCTAAGGTTGAACCGACTGTCCAAAAAGAATTAAATAAACTCCTAAATGCTAAGATTATTTTCCTTGTTAGGCACAGTCAATGGGTTTCTTACCTTGTCCCTGTCCGGAAGAAAAGTCGGGAAATTTGACTGTGCGTCGATTTCGGAAACCTTAATAGAGCGTCTGATAAAGACAACTATCCTGTCCCACCCATGGAACAAATCCTTCGACAGGTATCTGGTTCTGAGAGGCTATCTTTATTGGATGGTTTCTCGGGGTACAACCAAGTCCTGATGTCTCCTCCGGACCAACTTAAAACTACCTTCCGCACTCCATGGGGCACCTATGCTTATCGAAAAAATCCCTTTGGATTGATTAATGCTGGTGCCACTTTCCAGAGAGTGATGGACATCGCTTTCCAGGGTTTAATCAATCAGTCCATCGTAGTTTACTTATATGATGTGACTGTATTTTCTAAAAACAAAACCGATCATCTAGCTCATTTACGAGTCGTTCTACAACAATGTCGTAAATACTACATTTCCTTGAATCCTAAAAAATCCATCTTTGCAGTAGAATAGGGTAAACTCTTAGGATTTATTGTGTCGAGAAAAGGGATGATTATTGACCCCGAAAGGACTCAAGTCATCTCGAAACTCCCCCCTCCTACATCCAAAAAATCTATACAGTCTTTCTTAGGCCAGATAAACTTTGTAAGGAGATTCATCCCCAGTTTCTCCGAAATGGTCAGACCTTTACAGAATCTAATTAAGAAAGATGACCAATATCATTGGGGACCCTTAGAAAATCAAGATTTTAATGCAATAAAAAAGGCCATAATAGATGCTCCTTCTCTCATGAGCCCCGACTTTTCACAAGACTTTACGCTCTACACTTTCGCTTCTGACCATTCCTACGCCACCGTCCTAACTCAAAAGAACGTCGAAAACAATGAAGTACCCATTGCCTTTATGAGCTCTATTTTCAAAGGTGTGGAACTTAATTAACCAGTGGTAGATCAGCAAGCCTATGCTGTTATCAAAGCAGTCAAGCATTTCCTGTCTTATCTTTTGAAATCGAGGACGAAATTTATTGTCCCTTACCCAACCGTCAAGAACCTGTTAGTGCAGAAAGAACTAGGAGAAAAGAGGGCTAACTGGGTTACCTCCTTGCAGGAGTAAGACATATAAATTACCCCAGCTCAAATAGTGAGAGGCCAAGGGTTATGCAATTTAGTTGTTGACTCAGCTGCAGGACATCAAGAAGAAAGCGATATGTCAAACTTAGGACAACACAATCAAAATGCAATCTGCTGTGCACAAAACTCTGTCAGTCCTTGGTATGACGACATAAAATTTTGTCTTGAACATGGGTCATCCCCCCGTCACCTGGATCCCACTAAAATAAGAGTGTTGAGATTAAATTTTGCCTCCTTTCATTTGGTTAATGGTATCCCGTTTCATCAAAATTTTGATGGTATACTGATGCGCTGTCTTGAGAAAGACGAAGTAGAAAAAGTCTTACTAGAATTGCATGCAGGAGAAGCTGGTAGTCACTTTGGTGGCGACACCACTACCCATAAGGTTTTGAGAGACGGTTATTACTAGCCCATGCTTTTTAGAGACACCCATGCCTTGTGTCCTAAGTGTATTATTTGTCAGAAAGCATCAGGGCGGTTACAGAAAACAACCTTTCCTTTGCAGCGCGTTTCAGTAGACTCTCCTTTTTAGCAATGGGGCCTTGATATCATAGGTCCAATCAACCCGCCATCCTCACAACAAAATAAGTTTATCGTAACATCCACAGATTACTTTACCAGGTGGTTTGAAGCTATCGCTTTAAGAACTGTGAATACCAGTCAGGTAATTGCCTTTCTAAATTCGAATATTATCACTCGTTTTGGTATCCTTGATTGTTTGGTATTTGATAACACTTCTTACTTTTCCTCTCTTGAAATGAGTGAGTTTTCTTTGGAAAAAGCAATTAAATTGAAGTATTCTGGTAGCTATTACCCTCAGGGCAACAGATTGGCAGAATCAAAAAATAAGAATTTGATTAAAATCATCAAGAGAATGGTGGCTGAAAATCACAAAAACTAGCACAATGCATTGTTAAATGCACTTTGGGATTATAGGGTAACACCATAAAATGTTGTAGGTAACTCCCCCTTCTTTCCTGTTTATGGCAGAGAAGCAATTCTGCCACGACACATTCTTCTTCCTTCACTTCAGTTATTGCAGAAAATTCAAGAAGAAGACTGTCCCCTTTTGGAAAACTGAATTAACGCTTTGATGAAGCTAGAAGAGGTAAGAGCCCAAGCTAAATGTAAGTTAGATTAGCATCAACTAGTAGTTAAAATCTGGTTCGATTCTAAATCTTCCTCCGATAGGAATTTCTAAGTAGGTGACCTCGTCCTGAAATAGGACAAACCGCATGAGGGAAAGGGAGAGCACATGAAATTTCAAAACTTATGGCTTAGACTGTTTCTAGTTGCTGAGATGTTGGGTCCCAATTCTTTTCGATTGCAGAATCTAGAAGGATAGCTTGACACCTATCCGATGAATGGCCAAGCCTTGAAAAGATACTTCGCTTGATGATAACCCTTTGTATACTATGTACATACTTTTGCTTTTGTTTGCTTTTCTTTTGTTGTTTTGTGTTTGATTTCTCCTTTGAGTTTATCAGTTTGTGTTTTTTGAAATACACATACCTGCATGCTGAACTATTCAAACAAAGAAAACATAAAATTCCTTCACTGAAATAACCACTAAGAAAATTGTATAAACATCAGTTGTATACTTTTGAAATTTACATCTGTGTTGGAAAAACTGTTGTTTGAAAGAAGTTAATTGATTTTGATCTCTAAGTAAAGCCTACCGTGATCATCTAAAATATTTTTACGATGTCCCTATTCCTTAAGGGAATGACTCAGAAGATGTCTCCCTACCTTAGAAAGTTGGTTCCGTAAATGAAACATCTCTGGATCTTAATAAAGGACAGTTCTAAAAAATTCTGCCGAGATTTCAAAAAATATGTTAAAATATCATAATTTTCAGCGTCACCCTGCTCAATTATATATCTTTGAAAAACAAAACAAATCATTAATAGAGCTGTGGGAAGTGCTTGTAAACCCGTTGGGATGTTGAACATGTCTGCTAACAACGGGTAAATGCATGCATGGCGCCAAGACAACTTCGTCAGGGTAGTGAACAGGCCCGCTGGCAGCGAAGCAATGTCGGGTATATGAAAATTGGAAAAAATAAGAAACCTCTTAACCTTAAAATGTCCTTTATTCTAATCCGGAACTTCTTGGCAGGATACAGATATCAGAGTGGGTTAAATGGCAACCCTGTCGAGGCTATGGACGTCTGCTGGCAGTAGTGGCTCTGTCAATAGTATTGGAGATTTTATCTTTAATATCATGGCTCGCTTGTCTTAAGACTTCTATCAGCTTTCATCCTTTAAACACTGTTGGAATATTTGGTTAATGATGATGTTTACACAATTTTCTGGTTGTTATTTTTGAGTTAGAATTTTTCTCATTATCCCAATTTGAATTTGTTCTTTTGGCAGAGATAACTACTTCTACCAGTGTGTCGCCATTGTTGGCATCCAATTCACATTTTTCTACTGTCCTTATAAGCTACCTACACCAGTGTTTTGCAAACCTTGATTTTCATCGCAATTCTCGATTAAAACGACACTATTATTTTTGTGCTATTTGCACACTTACCTTTGTTCTTGTTTTCACGACTGCAAGCGTGAAAACTTGGTTTTCGAAGTCACATTAAAATCGTCACTGAATTGTTGTAATCATTCTTGTCAATATGCCCATTGTGTTTCCAATTTACTTATCATTATACAGTTTGCAAGACCCCTTGATCTGTACTCATTTGGCAATCTTTGATTGATTATATAATTTTGTTTTATGAGTGATTGATTTAGTGATGCATTGATGATTGGATTTATATGTTCTTTGATCAATTCACTTGACACATTGGTTCCATGAAAACACATTTGTATTGTGGTAAGACCCTTGGTATAAATTGTTTCATACAACACATAGTTCATATAATAAAACCCTTGGTGTAATTTCGATTTATTGCTTTGGTTTTGAAACTATGACTATTGCTCGCACGAATGTTTAATCCACTTACCATTGATTTAATTGGTTGATTGAACGACATAGTTTTTAACACATATGAAATAGTGGATTGAATAGTAATATGCACCGACGACTGTACTGTGGATATGACTGTTGTGCATGTATTGAACTAGCTCCACCACCTTCGCATGATCTATCATTAATGTTTTCCCCCTACCCCGGTTCACCTTTGCTAGTTTTGGGTAAGCCTGTGAGCGTTCTGCCCCTGCGTATGCTGTGTTCAAACCTTGTCCCATCCACTTTGCTCACCGTGTGCTCCTGTCTATGGCACCGGTGGTGTGCATTGAGCCAAACAGTAGTCAAGCTCTGTTACTGTTCAATAATTCCCGTAAGGATTTAGAAGACAGTGGTTGGCTTGTGTTTATACAGACGTTCGAGGGCTTCAACCTTATGGTTGCACAACAATTCTCCCTCACCTTTGATGGGTATAGGGCTAAAGTAGGTGACATTCATCTTGAACTCAATGAAGAATTCATAAGCTCTACTACAGGATTGGCAGCCACAGGCCAACGATGGTTTAAAAACTCCAAAGTTGATGAGGTGCCATGGCCATTGTTATTTGTATCAAGGAAGGTTGTCTCCTATGATAAAGGTATGCATATTTCCACCCTTAAACCCAGGTGGCACGATATTTTGGTAATAGTGAAACAATTTGTGACCTATGAAGGTCGGTATGGCTTGGTTTTTCTGTATCACCTTCGGTTATTGATGAATTTCATGTGCTATCCTTTGAACATGCTACATTACTTCTTTCGTAGTATTTACAATATGGCTAAGAGTTTCAAACACCAGAAGGCTGATAGCAGCCTGTTTCACCATGGCTTGATTAGACTCATCGTCATCCACCATTTGAACCTTCATGGCAATAATTGGCAAGCCTTTCTGTCTAGAAATGGCTTTGTTGGTCCAGAGTCTGTCCAAATCGATAAAGCCATGGTTAGTGAAATTGTTGTTGGGCCAGCCGTGCCTTTCCATGTCCTTATACCCCCTGCCAAACCCTCGGTTTTCCCTGACATCGACCTACCCGACATCATAACAGAAAAAACTAAAGCTGTAAGGAAGCCTGTGAGTAAGAGAGTCAAGGGTAATCCTACTATCAACAACAAGGGTAAGAAGAATGCTCGATTGATATCGAGACTTTCTCGGAATAAACCTAAGACGAACGTCGACCAAAAGCCCATAGTTCTGAGCAAGGACTGTTGTAGGAAAATCTCCCTACAGACAGGTAGATCGCCTCTAAGAGCTTGACCCTAACTCCAGACAGAAAATTCTTAACTTGGACACTGACTTCCTTTCAAATCTATCTAAACTAACACATGAGAAGGAAGGATGACAGAAGTACCTCTTTATCAACATTTGTCCCTGCATGCTCCTAGTTGCGCTTCGATCCTTTGCTTCTCAATGGATCCTGTGGACAAAACAAGATACAACCACTTCCTACTCTATTGATATTAGCTTGAAAATAGATCTATCAATTAATGATAAATTCATGTGACATTATACACAAACTAGAAAGAAGCAGGCCAAGCGTGTCATATTGATGAGAATAACGACAACAGTACTTACAATCATAGATGCGAACGCGACAGCTTCGTCAGGTCCTCTTTGTCTAACCCTTGCCTGAAAGATCCACAACCTGAACAACAGCAGCGTCACTGATCACTCTCCTTTGGCTGACTGTGTGTTTTCTCCAAGATCATAAGTTTCATACCAATAGTTCTTCCCCCTTTTCACCATCATAGAACCTGCTTATATAGGTTATGAGGAGCTTAACCTCTTGAGTACTCTTTAGAACAAGTTGGGAACTTCCTCCTTAGATAAGGGATCTCTTGATGAAACCAATAATTTGAACACAAATGCATCCTAATCTCGAAAGATCCTCCCCTTATTCTTCTCAACGGGCCAACTACTACCTCAGATTAGGCAGCGCTCCCTCAGAAGGGGCATCAGAGCATTGTAGCGCTCCTTGGTAAGATTTGGGGGGGTGCCAGCGCTCTCAATATGAGCAGCACTCCTTCAGAGGGGGTAGGGGAGCGCTAGCGCTCCTAAGCTGATATAGGGAAGCGCTCCCCCTCAAAACCTCTCTTTCAGAGCTCTCTTCAGGTGTCAAGATTTATTTGACTTTAGAAAACCAGTTATTCTTCTTCAAATAAAGCACATGAGATGTTCCAAGTGTTTCCTTAGTGTCTTCAGCATGGAAGTATGCTCGAACATCATTTGTGACACTAGTGACCAACTTGCGACACTTGCGAAAGTTGTAAGGAAGATGCGACACTTATGACGATTGAGAGGAACATGCGACACTTATCTAGCTGAGTAATTTTGACATGTAACAGATTGCGCCCCAAAGTATGAAGTTAGAAGATGTCAACTGATAACTGAAATACTTTGTAGATGTCCAAGCAAGGGTATAGACTCGAAGAACCTGATAGAAGCTGCACACAAACATCCAACAAATATTATGACATATTTCAAAACCCAAGGCAGACATACCTATGCTTGGGTGATCAAGACGTAGCAGGATATGGCCGCCATAAAATACACTGCGGATCCATAATTGTATTGATAAAAAATGTATAGCCACCGAAGATACAATGTGGATCTATACTCTGATGACTCGGACTGATCGTAGCCACAAAGAATACACAGTGGATCTATGAGATGACAAGACATAGCCACGACCAATACAAAGTGGATCTATGTTACAGTGTATGTGTTTTTTGTCCAACAGTAATTCCTTCACAGCCTGGGCAAGGCATGTATCAAAGTGATCGCCCAACCCAGGGTCTTCTTACCAATCCCAATATGGTACGAATCCGACCATGCGAATAGATGTCTTGACATCGAACATGGTAGAAACCACTTGATTATCGGTCAATGGTGTGAACCGTTAACAAGTGCGAGGGAGATCACCATTAATGTCAATGATTCCCAAGGTACTCTAGTACATTCCAACGAATGTGAATGGATGAGCTGAAGTCGAAAATCTGTGGAATCATCTGATCAGAGGTCAATGATGTAAACCTACTGTCAGATGTGAGGAGGCCTGCCATTGAGGCATGCAGGTCCCAAATTACTAACTGGTTTCTAAGCCTAATTCCTGGATAATGTGTTGGAGTCGACAGGAAGAGACTCGTCGAGGGAGGGCCTTGATGTATCCCCCATCAACGACACAAAACAGACATGGAGAAGTAATTGGTAGATCAAACAGACATGGACTGACACAGGTTTTGAGGCAAGATATTTAGGATGGCTGACTTTCGAGGCGGATACTTCCCTTGAACACTGAGGCACAACAACAAAACGTGACATGGACCAAAACTATGCAGTGGGTATCGTGACTTGCGTCGGGTGACCTAAAGGAGCGAAAGGAACTCAAAGGATTAGTTCAGTGCAGAGGTTCAGTGGATTATGATATGTACAAATGACAAAGTGTCGTGTTCAAGGGTGACTCTAAGAATTGTTGGCTGATGTTCTCAAGAGACTACTTGGCTTGCTCCTTTCAGTTCTTCCCCCATCCAGATAGATGAGTACCTCTTTTTTTATTTAATGAGATCGAGGAGGATAACACATGCTCGATATAACTCACTTTCGGTAAGTTCCTCTTCCTTTGTTTAACGAACTGGAATAAGTAAGGGTTCGGTCCCATATGGGCCTATCGATGTGTGCTTTAATGAGTCCAAAGACAGAAAACTCGAAGGTTTTTCGGGATTATAGAGTTTGGAAAAACACTTAAAAGAGAACTCTCTCAGTTCCGTTTTTGTATAGTAGTCCAATGAGACCGAAAAAGGGTTAAACTATCGCTCGAAAGACGCCCTTTCTGACCTTTTAACGAGTGTGAAAGGAAGCAAGGTCACTCGACAATCTTTTCATATTTAGAGAGTTTGAAAAGGGTTTAAAGGAGACTCCAGGGGGGTTCCTTTTTCATGTGTTCGTGTATCCGTACGGGTCTGAAAAAGAGATAAAAGTTTACCCGGTTTCATTCTCATGTATTTACAATCACGAGAAAGAACAAAGACTAAGCTCGGTATGCCCCTAGCTTGAAAGCTGGTGGCTTAGCTCCAAAATGATCATCAAAGGCTAGAGACATGCCCCCCCAAGCTTCAATTCATTCACCGACTTTGAGGTTGTCACCAATTTCTGTGCTAGATGGGGAAAAAGGATACAGGTGGATGAAATGAAGGTTAAAAAATGAGACCTAACGAAAGACTCGACTTGACATCTACGAGATCTGGCGAAAGACTCAACTTGAAGGGAGAGGTGATTGTTTCATTTTTTTAACGAGCTTGACACACACAAAGAACTATGCTCATGGTTCCAAGTTCGATCCCCAGATTGTTGTTTCATTTTTTAATGAGCTTGCTACAGAGAAGAAAACTATGCTCAAGACCTCTGTTTCATTTTTTAACGAGATTTCCACAGAAAATAGAAACTATGCTCGTGATGCCCCCAGCATGAAAGCTAGTGGCCTCTGTTTCATTTTTTAACAAGCTTGCCACAGAGAAGAGAAACTATGCTCGTGACCTCTATTTAATTTTTTAATGAGCTTGCCACAGAGATGAGAAACTATGCTCGTTATGCCCCCAACATGAAAGCTAGTGGCCTCTGTTTCATTTTTTAATGAGCTTGCCACAGAGAAGAGAAACTATGCTCATGGTTTCGTCTGGATCATGGCTTCCAAGAAGATAATTCTCTGGAAGGATACCATGTCGAGGGACAAAACTCGATCATGGCCTCCAAGAGATCCTCATCGAATGGAAGATAATCACTCTGGAAGGAACAAATGTCGAGGGTTGTGACAGGAGTAAGGAGATCAGGCTCCAATAACCCTACTGAATAGATCACCATGTCCACTACCGGATCTAAATCATCGAAAGTTGAGGTCATGGGGGACAATGCCACATAATTGACATGCGGCGGGGGTGATACTGTCTGCATATAGGAACCACTTAGGGAGGTAACCCAGTCGAGTCCGATGAATGAAAGTTGATCAATAGTCACAATTCTTCCATTGTGAGGGAAATATATCACACGAAAAAGGGTGGATACAAGAGCTTTCATAGCATAGACATAATCCCGCCCAAGGAGTAAAAAGAAATCCAAGGGGTCTTGGACTACCATGACATCAGTAAAGATAGTTTCCCTCCCAAAGTTATAGGAAACTAAGGAAGGATCTCTAAAGGTTGACTAGTTCTTCTGTTAAAAGCTAGTAGATTCTGTGTAACCGATGCAAGCTGCGGACAACCCAAAGCGTAACAAGCAACGGAAGACAAAATACTAACAGACGCACCTTCATCTATCAGCATTTGAGGAATGTCCCGACCATGAACTTGTACTGTAATCTAGAAAGGAACATGAGAGGGAAGATGAGGTCCAGTTAGCACACCCCAATCAAAAAGGATGGCCTCATTACTTGGAGGGGGTTTCGCAGGAGAAGGAGGAATTCCCCCCGGCATGGTAGAGTCTGTATTAATAAGAAAAACATGGGTAGTATCAGGTTTACTCTCTAGAAGGAGAGTAGGATCGACCGATGATTGGATCAAATCAACCAATGGTGGACTTGGATAGACCACCTTGGCACTCTTCATAGGAAGAGTGGGACTGACCGAGGAAGGGACTAGATCATTCACTTTGACATTCCTCAATTGAGGAATGGGATCGACCGATGGCGAAACTGGATCAACCACTTTGGCACTCTTCAAAGGAAGAGTGGGATTGATTGAGGAAGGGATTGGATAAGACACTTTGACATTCCTCAATGGAGGAATGGGATCGACCGATGGAAAAATTGGATCGACCACTTTGGCACTCTTCAGAGGAAGAGTGGGACTGACCAAGGAAGGGACTAGATCAGCCACTTTGACATTCTGCAATGGAGGAATGGGATCGACCGATGGATAAACTAGATTGACCACTTTGGTGTCACTCTTTTGATGAAGAGTGGGGTTGATCGATGACAAAATTGGATTAGCTACTTGGGTTCATGGTTCAATCGAGGAGGAAACTAGATTGACCACCTGATCAACCAAACTGATTGGAGATGGAACTGGATTGACCAGGCCATCAACCAACGGTGGGTCAGAGGAAAGCTTACAATAACCTTTTGGAATTTGAAGTTTTTCCAAAAGAGAAGAAGCCTTGTCCATGCGAGGACAAAGGTGAGAGTAATGATTACCTTTACATAACATGCAAGGGAACTTGACAGTTTTCTTCTTCTTACCAACCTGAACATCACTAGTTGATGGGGTATCATCAACATGAACGACAGAGGCCGATGACGTGGAGGACCACATTTATAAGACCTGGGTAAGACTGGGGCAATCCCTTAGAAAGTGGTCACCCTTACAAAGGCTGCAAGGGAATTTGGGTTTTGGATTCTTCATTTTAATCTTGTTGACCACATCAACACTCCCAGTACTATTAACAGTAACTAGTTTCTTAGAGCCAACATCTGATGTTGTTGGGGTCTTGGTTCTTTTCGGGCTCTTCTTCTTTTTCTCTTTCCGCTTCTTCTTCTTCTGATCAACCTGGCTACTTGCTTTAGAGCTTTCACTAGGCGAAGAAGGAGAAATGGAAGGAGACTTGATGGGTGAAGAAGGCGAAACGTTGATGTAAGGTTGATGTGTGGGTGGTGTATTGACATCCAAAGTATTAGGTGCAACTGAAACATTAGGAGGATTCGGGATCACCGGAGTGGGGAACAACCAAACTGGTAATCTAATAGTGAGTCCTGGAAGACTCAGTGTGGCAACATATGGAGGACCAAAGTTTCCAAACAACGAAAAGGTATAAGGTTCCCCAACAGAAGGGGTTCCTCCATTGGTACTCCCAGGATTCGATGCCATTAACACTGACTCAACCTAAGTTCCACTAAGTAAAAGAAACAACACACACTAATAGAATATAAGAATCACAACCAAGAAAATAGGACCTTCTTTTGATGACCGTACTAGTTGGTGATGAAATCCAACGTCGTGTGATCAAGTCCAGAAGGGGCGGGGATAGGGTGGAATAGTTACAATGGCGACCTGCTTAACAGACTTACGCCTTGGTGCAAGCTTCCACGCAGTAATTGTGGATTTACCCTCCAAGGAGCCCGAGTGAGTTTGACCAATGTCTGCTCCAGGTACAGTGAGACTTCCCATCATCATCACCTTGTGTAAGACCCTAAAGATTATGTCCACTAAGGTTACCAATTCGCAGTCAGCCCCTGGGCGGGAACAGTCGTCAATCCGATCCGAACATATGGGCAGGGTATCAAGCCCGAAATCAACTAAAAGGATTCCACGCAGTAATTGTGGTTTTACCTCAAAGTGATCCCCATAATATGATCTGACCACCACAATCAGTTAAACCACAGAGGATTAGTCTCCGTAGCTTACCCAAATGCGACCTCGTGCATAACCCCTGTGTGAGAGGGGGATCCCAGGAAAACTTATACGATAATTGGATTTTACTCTCCCTAACTCAGGATGCTACTGTTTGTTTTGGAAACTTTGGAGAGTTATGCTCACAGCCTAATCCAAAGTACTAAGCCTATTCTAATGTTCACGATAGCATACTAGAGTCCTGGCTACTCTACGGAGCAAACGACCCATAGAGGCAGAAACTCCCACGGTATGACGCTGATCACGTCATGGGTTATCCTCCAGAGGCATATCTAGAACATCATGCATCAATCCCTCTAAGTTTTGCTCCACAGTAAAGTAGTCCTCAGCATGCTGGGGGACTGGAACTACTGCTTCTCCTCACCACTGAACAGGAGAACTCCCAGCTGGTCTGTAGGCCCCAACATCTGTGTTATCAATACGATTTGGTGTTAGTCTTCGGCCAAATTTACAAAACCAAAAACATTTAATATGATAAAAATACAAAAACATCTAAAAAGTTAAAAAGTTGGTATACTTCTTACCAATATTTCCCCACTGTGCATCTTCAGGAAGGGCCAGGTCAGGATCACCTCGAAAATCCAAGCCAGCCTACGCATAATCCTCAACCATCACAACCTGGCCTTGGAGCCAATCAAAGAAACGATCGTCATACCCGACGATAGGTCCAACCACATGCCTAGCCATGAGCTGGCACCATCGTAACATCCGTGGATCCCTAGGACCCAGAAAATGCCAATCTTCCTGAAGCCTATACACTGGGACTCTCTCGCAGAAGAAGGATACTAACAGTGATCCGTAACCAAATTGCTTGAGGTATCCACGCCTGCTTTTTGTCAGTTGTTTCTTGAGGCTACGTAGCACTTCATCGGCCCAGTTGAAAACCTGGGGCTCAAGACACTCAAGGGCATATTGAAAGTAGCTCTGTAGCGCCATGTGCGGGGCAGCACTGCCTGCCATCCGAGCTATAGTAAGCAGAATGGTACGAAGAGTGATATCGGTCACTCCCCAAATAGCCACTTTCCCCCTTTGTCTTTCTGCCTCTGGCAGGCAGTAGTCTCTGCAATACTCACTCATTTTTCTACCGCCTCTGCGACTACCAGTCAAGCTAACATATGAACCTTGTCTCGACAAACCGGTCATAAAATAGATATCTTCAATATCAATTGTCAATGTATGGGCACCCACATTGAAAACCTGTTGATCTGGGTCCCACATCTGGACTAAGTGTTCCAATAAACGAACTTGGGCTCTCGGTATCCGGAAGTACTTTAGAAGACCACAGTTCCTCAAAGAAGCAATGGTTTGAGGGTGATTTTCGGTGGCATTATTATCCTCTTCATGCTCACATTCTCTCCACTCGAGCACCATTGTGTGACTATTAACTTGCACAATAGCCATGGGAAGATAATTAGTAATCTTAAAATGTGAGAAAATTGGTTTTTATGGGTAAAAACATTATGCAAAATTTTAACTCTGCGTTGTTCGCAGGCTGAGTATAATACACAGTGCGGGTTTCCCGCACCCTACCTTAAGCTCGCCTGCGGGAATTAGGATTTCTCATAGGCCCCGTATAGGTGGCCTGTGAGAATCCTCTCGCGTGCATAGGGTTTCAAAACGCAGCCCAAAACTTCAATTTTAACCAATGAAATCATAAAATAAAACCATGGAAAGTTAAAGAATTGAGTACTCACCAGTTTGATCCAAACGGTATATGATTTGATGCCCCGAAGCTCTCAGAAATTGTCTTGGAAGATTGGAGGTAAAATGATAATTTTGGCACTACAATGGTAATTGGGAAAACATATGGTGAAAATGAAATGGTAATTTTGTTTTATTCACTTTTTACTATAGTAAAAGTGGGTTTTTCATTTTTATTTCATTATTTTTCCTTTTTAACTCTAATTACTAATACGAAAGTGAGTGAATTGAATTGCAGGCACATAACGAGATGATTATGGATCCAAAAACTTTTGAAGTGTGGTGTGTTTATTTGGTTTTCTATGGTTTTTGATATAAAAAAACCTCAAGTGCCTTTTATCCGTTCTAGCACTTGTAAAAAACTTAGAATGTGGTCGGGCGTTGTTTTATCCCTTTTCCGGGCCTGATGTGGTTATACAAAAAAGGAACCCCCCTGGAGTTGACTTTAAGCCCTTTTCACGACTCCCTAAACATGAAAAGATTGCCGAGCGACCTTGCTATTTTCACGCTCGTTAAAGTATTTGAGCTTACGCATCCTTCGAGCGATAGTTTAACCCTTTTTCGGTCTCGTTGGATTATTGTACGAAAAAGGCACTGAGAGAGTTCTCTTTTGAGTGTTTTTCCAAACTCTATAATCTTGAAAAACCTTCGAGTTTACTATCTCTGGACTCGTTAAACAAACATTGACAGACCCATGATGGGACCGAACCAATCCTTCTTAGGGTTCGTTAAAAATACTTCGAGGGACTCGTCCGAAGGATGAGCTTATATCAACAAGCATATGTGATACTCTTCAAGCTTGCGTAAAAATAAAGAGGTACTTGCCAGAAATGGTGGGGGGAAAATTTGGGAAAGGGATATGTTTCATTTTTTGTTAATTGGCAGTAAGTGTCGCTCTTAAACATGACACCCCCTATTCATCATTTGAAGTTGGTTTGGGAAATCCATTTATCTCTCATTCGATTTGATTACAAGGTCTTTCCATGTGTCGTCTTTGAGTCAATGCTGCCAAATCATTGGTCGTGTCATTCATATGTTCAAGAGCAGTCCAAACCTTTATTGATTCGGCCATTTGCAGTTATCCTTTCATTCCGTGTCGTCCTTCCCTATGTCCAAAGTCCAATTGCCACATACTCTGTTTCACTTTCAAACTCTGTTACTCATTTCGTGTCACTGATGGGGGATACATCAAGGCCCTCCTGTGACCAGTCTTGTTCCGTCGACATCAGCACATTATCTGGGATTGAGACTTAGAAATTATTCAGTACCTTGGAGCTTGCATGCCTCAATGGCAAGTTTCTCGCTTTCGACAGTAGGTTTACATTATTGACCTCTGATTGAAAGATTCCATCGGTTGTTCGACATCGACTCATTTATTCACAATTGATGGATTGTACTGTAGTACCTTGGGAGTCATTGACATCAATGGTGATTTCCCTCGCACTTGTTAACGGTATACCTCAATGACCAGTAATCAAGTGGTTTCTACCATGTTCGACTTCGACACATGTAATCACATGGTCAGATTCGTACTTTAGGTGGTGAGATTGAAGACCCTGGATATTATCATTATGATACAGGTTGCGATGGAGTATGTATTATTTACGACACATAGATCCACTATGTATGTTTCATGGCTATGTCGTCTTGATTGAAAATTTTTCGCACAGATCCACAGTGTATTCAGGTGGCTATGCTATGATTGACATGACTGCATGGATCCACAATGTATGATTGGTGGACATGACCTTTGTTTATGATGTCATCAGTTTATGATCTGAGTATGGGAATGCCTACCTTAGAATTGATATATATGATACTCTGCTGATGCTTGGATGTTTACAGGTCTTCGATTAGATGTGCTTTTGGTTCTTGACACACACATGCAACTTACAAAGTCTATCAACTGTCACTGATTCCAATCTCAGACTTTGGGGGGAATTCTGTTATCCACAAATTTGGTCATCATGATAATGTCATGGTGATGTTATGATGATAGCAAATCAAGCTCCTCATTAAGGACTCCTTCCTGAAAAAGGTTGCACTTATTCATTTCCAAAAAATCATGTTTTGAGGACTGTTCACAGGCTACATATTACTCCCCTACGAGAATCCTAAATTCCCGCAGGCTGCATTCAGTCAGACTGCAAACTTCTCGCACTGTGTTAAAGGTCAGGGTGCGAACATGCTTCCAAAGAAGGAAAACAGATGAGTTCTCGATTCTTCTAGAAGGAATCTTCTAGAATGATGAGTTGGTGTTCGAATGGTTGTTCATAAGCTGGCATTCCAGATTTATTGGGATCATTCTTATTCTAGGAACTAACCTATTCTCTCCTATAAATTGATGATAATACTCATGGAAAGGGTTAAGTTGGCAAACTAGAGAAATCTATTGAGAATTGGTGCATTATTGTATGGAGAATTGATGCTGTAGCAGATAGAGACAACAACAAGGTCATCACAAGTAGTGGATGTTCTTCATGCATGAGCAAGTGTGTGTGTCAAAGCTAGAAGCCATTGAAAGGAGATCTACGACATCAAGGCTCA